>JAQIXS010001106.1:0-33806 GCA_034700785.1 Rossiulus vilnensis | reverse complement strand
AAAAAGAAAGACCAATAATAAGCATCCGTATTAGCACGGAGCTCAGTCAGGGGTTTAGAGTGATTATGCCTACTTCTGCAGTGTTTGTTAGGCTTGAATATATGAGACACAAGATGCGAATTAGAAGGGTGATTGAAACGTTTAAATAAGCCCAACTCATTGTGATAATCCACGTATGTAGAGACCATGCGAATCCGCCTGTCTTCAGTATCATTATTTTATGGCAGCATATTCTGCATGTTTAGGTCATTTTAAGAAATCTCGAAAATTTTGACAATCGGGATTACAAATTTATGATATTGTTCTCAATTTCTATATAAAATATTTTAAGAAATATTAATAATAAATGGGCCGCACTAGGCAATTTTTACTTGCAAACCAAGATCACAAATTGTGGATTTCGCAATAAATTCAGACACCATTCGCTTATAAATATGAGAAATTGAAGGAATGCAATAGAAGTTTACTTTTTGAGAATGTATACCAGTCGTTAAAAGCTATTTTTGTCCATTGCCTCCAACGTCCAACGAAAAGCCAGTGTATTAGATCAATGGAGCTGACAGAAAAAGCCAATCAATTGTGACTATGAGCACCGTTTCAGACAACGGCATACGATATCAACGTTGAATTTACCACAAAGCATACTTTAGCTATCCCATCAAATGCCAAGAAAAGTTGACCATCACCCACTGCACCTGACCAAATTGCATGCTTCGTGTTCCGGGCCAGTGACGATATAAGTATGCAAATTGCATACACTGTAGGACCCTGTCATGTTTAAACTAAATAATCATAGCTGCATCAACATTTACGTTGAGGAGGAAAAAGTATGAAATACATATCGCCAGCTTTGTCTCCTCCAAAAATAATGACGCCAGAAGTGTGCGTGTTGCCATAGAAACAGAAAGCAATAACAGAACAGTTGATAAAAACTACGAGGGCACGCGTGGAATGAACGAAATTAATGAGGGTAATGCGTTTACATGGATGGACAAAGGGAGAACTTCAAATGTGGCATTATTATACAGCACTCATATAATGCATTATCATAGGAATGATAGGACGTTGAATATAGTCTCTTATTAAAAAAATTCTAAATATTTTAAAACCACGCAATTGCGATTAGCCACCGTGTGAATTTTAATGGTTTATTCCGACTAATTATCTTCCATGAAAAGATAAATTATGATTAAACCTTTATAAATACATTATTTAATCTAACAGAGAAAAATGCAAAGCAGAGGCAGTATTTCAAGACACCTTGGATTATGACTGAAAAATGAAACAAATATGTAGATTACGGACTCATGGTAAATGAAGCTCTAAAATATGTTGGCAATTACGAGAAAGTGTTCATAGTTTGCAACTCTTGAATTTAAATTGAATTTCTCATATTACCTCCGTCGTCCCACTCTACTTTGTAAATATACATATAAGCTTACCTACAGTGTTCTCCCAAATGAAATTTTAATCTGAATATTTAGACATTGATAGGTCACGCGTGATAACATTTTAACTGACCTTGAAATAATTTCTCTAACTAAAATGCCGATTATCAGATATGATCTTTCAACTGCTATGCCAATTATCAACTTCCGTTTGAGTAAATTTTCTGCATAATAAATATAAGATGTTTACAAAATCTTCTCCAATCCAGATGACAATTTGCGCTGGTTAGCATTGCCATTTATATTTGGATCGAGGACGTCACCCGAATGCTATCACTGGTCAATGTACCAAACGGCGATGAAAATGAATAATTGACACAACATCGTAATTTGACCTGCAATTAGTGTAACTGCTGTACCTCACCGGAATGTAATTACCGCGAAATTAATTAATTATGTCAAGATGACAGCAAAACCAAAATTATCTTAAATGAAGGCGCGTTTTCTACTTCATCTAGAAACCATTCACAATGGACAGGTTAATTGAATAAATTGGGCGATCATCTAATATAGGCTAATTAAAAAGACAGCACGCATCTTCTTCCTTACAAGTAAATGTTCAAAATAGTTCTGTTCGATGTTCAGCGAAATGCAGACAATAAATGAGTATTCGATTAAAAGAACGTTGAACTAAACCTTACACCAATTGACATGTGCTTTTTAATTGGAATTTTTTTTGATGTAATAGTATTACTTAATTTATTAGCCATAAATGTTAACAATGTAAGTGCGTCTTAGATTAAAGTAAGAATATTTTTTCCTAACTTTCACTTTAAAAAACCTTATTTTCGAGTAAATTCGGTGATTGAGAATTTAAATTTAAATGTGAACAATAACAAAATGTATGCAATACTTGCAACATCCATATATTTTAATAACAATTAATGTAACCAATTCCTTCGTTTTCTACGCATTTTTGCTCAATGATCTACAAAATGATTTGGGCCAGTCTTGAAATAACTTCCTAAGTTTATATGCAAGGTTGCAAGTAATCTACGTACAATCATGCTTAAAAAATAAAAGATTTCAAACCTGACAGTCGATTTGATTTCCTTTCCAATTAGAAAGAATTCCATTTACAGTTCATACAGAAGTGAGATTCGTGATTATGAAGTTGGTTTTAAAGTTAAAGTTCAGTGCTTTTTAAATAAATCGATTATGATTATGTAGCTAGAGGTCATCCACAAAGAACGTCGTAAATTTTTAAAGATTTTTATACCTCTCTCTCCCCCTTTGCCCAGAATTAGAATCGGAAATTCCAACAGACTATCCAGACGTACTCTTTACTTAACCCACCCTCCCCCGTGCCTGGCTGTGTTCGGTTTTCGAAGACCACCACCTCCCCCTGCCCCGTACGTCATTTATGGATGCCGCTTAGACAGAGGAAGTCAGAGGACTTAATGGCCGTCCATTTCCTGCTTATATGCAGTATGTGCTTATGCAAGAATGAAGTTTTAGATACTATCTGCCATTGCACGCACATTAGGTCCAACGAAATGCCATTCTGGTCTTACACATCAACCCCCATTATCATCCTGATCATTCATGCAGAAGGAACACCGAACTCAAATTTTAAATAAAATTTAATTTAATTTCCATCTTTTCACAATGTACTGGAAAATATCAAAGCATCATTATGAAAGGCTATTGCACGAACTCATTAGCATCGCAACTGATGAATAACGAGGTGCCACCGACATGCTTATGCAGAAATAAATTTTAAATTGCACTTATTAAAATGTCCAGGCGCAACAATTAGCTGCGCATTCAATAAATTAGGAAAATAATACGAGAGAAGTGAAAATAATTGCTTCATAAGGCGTTATTTTTTAAAGATCAGCAATATGGTCATCCGAACTTGCACAACTAAATCTAACATGTTAAACACTAATTTGGGACTGGAAGCTACACACATTATTTGAGTTAAGACATGTAACACAAATTATTCTACTGAGACTATATTTCAATGGCAATAAAAAGATGTGAAAACCGAAAGCTTTCAACCCTGAACGAATATGCCATTGGGTTACTCTAAAGGCAAAAACATTTCAAGAAATAAAATACGAATTGGCCTACCATTAAAAAAGCAACTGGCCCACTTTTCAAATAATGTGAAAACCAAATAAAACAAGGCGTAAGATTCATGGAAAATTATCGACATATGTTAGCCAAATAATAGTTTTACAACTACGAATACAGGTGTATAACACACCTAACCTCATATATTCATGAGCATTTCAAATGCTGGTAAAATTTTGTTAAATTACATCCAAATGTTAAGGATGAACAAACTTTACACTCAATTGAAGGTTAGCATGTATTTCCCAGCCTATTCCTTTTGATGGGTATTGCAGATGTACGAGATTTCGTTATAACAGGATTTGTTACATCCGGGATCACTCGTATTTTAAAATAAAATATCTGGGGACTGATGTCGTTAACGGAGGAAGGAAAGCAGCTGCAGATGCGATTTGCACAATCAGCTTACAATCAATCACATGTCAAATAATATCACAAGAAGTAGTTTGAACTTAAAGATAAAACTACTGTCTAAATAGACTGAACATATTAAATATGGCTTTCACTGTAAGCCTAGATAAAACAACAAAAACAAAGTGTAAAATATCCCTGCAAGGCATAAAAATTGCAAGTGAAGTGGCTCAGGTTAAAGACTTTCATCTGGCAAAATTAAGGCTGCAAACATGTAATTACAGAAACGTTGTAAAGCCAAGACCATACAAGTATAAAAGATAAAAGACAGTTAGGCCTGATAAATTGCTTAAAACAAATACTCTTGCCCATAACGACGGGTGAAACATTCAACTATCCAAAATCCAACTTTTACACAAAGATAAATCTTAATTCTAAGTCACCCTACAAAGTTTCAGCAATACTACAAGACCATACTAATAGCTAAAATAATCAAACATTATACGCCCCATTTCTACTCGATACACTAAAACTGTGTTTCTGAAACTCCATTGTTTCAACAAAACCGATTACTAACTAAAGTGCACAAGGCGTGATATTCACCTTCTGCCACCGTCATCAACTGGCAACGAAACTGTCTAACAATTATTCAGGAACTGAAATTAAACTTTTGCCACTCAAAAAACCACGTGCAAGTACAAGTCTTTTTAAAATGTGAAGGTGAGTGGACAAGTGATTACAATGTGCTATTCTAAGGAGAGGATGAGAAAAGAGGCAAGAAAAGGTCACCAACACACTTGAAGCTTTTCCCTGCAAACTCATGTCTAGCACCATAAAATGGCAAGAATAAAGGATTCACAACCTTGACTTCCTCGAAGAACCACGGACTTACGAATTTGAAAATTAAAACGACTAACAGCTATTAGCTCCAAGATGATCACAGATTTTGCAAAATGCTTGACACCAAGTAATCCTTAGTTTTTCTTTCTTTGGTAGATGCATCATCGTTATTTTTCCTAAAATGTCAACAAAAAAATAGCATTAATCAAAACAAGCTGACATTTAATAAGAGAAACGATTTGAGAGTGACCACATGGGTAGCAACGGATATTTTTGCCACATGCAAGCAAAATCCTAGTCGGTACAGTTTGACGAAAGGAAATATTAACAGGAAAAGGACTTTGAGATCAACGATACATCATAATTTCCATTTCAAGGGTCACCCTTGAGGCTAATAACAATTAGAGCAAGATCAACTTGCCTTCATTAAGGACGACTTCATTACATGTGTACAGTTTCCTGCCTGAAAGATAAATAAACTAAATTAGGTACAAATGAAGCACATAAAAGTGCATAATAATTCTCAAGTTCTGTCACGTGTCGGCCATTATAAATGTGTTATAATACAAAAACGCATACAAGGACAGGTGGGCCAATGTACATTTATTCAAGCTAAGCTGATAACAAGAATGAAACGTCACACATTTCACAAATGCAGCACCTGCTCAAATAACACGTCCATGTTGGCAGTTTTGATATTTTAACCGACAACAATTCCGTTTTACTTTGCCCATGAAAGTAGAACTAGTTTGTCATAGAAGCACATCTTCAAACTTTTCTCGAAACGAAATTCTCCTTTAAAAAAAAATCTCACCTTCATATCCTTGACCAATTGGAAAGATAAAAAAAGAAAATAGCATTTAATAACAGACCAAGCAATGGCCATACACACAAGAGATCAAGACAATGAATAAAGCAGCCTTATTACCTGAATCCAACAATAGTCAGATCATGGTTTACCATTTAAAGTAGGCCTGCATGTAATATATCCAAATAATGACCTTATACGTAGCACAAAATTCAGTGTGCATAACCTGGCTTAGAATCAGTTTCTATCAATTTATGTCATTTCATGGTGATCAGAAATCCACAAAAAATTACAAATATGATAAGTGATTCAGTGTTGTGTTTGTGTGAGTGCAGCATTGAATAACATGCATTACAAAGTATGAGCTTGCACACATGTAAATCAATGGTAAAGTTGAAAATGCTATATTCGGCCTAAATAGTGATATAATATTAGAATAACGTTTCTATTAAATCCTTTTACATCAGGAAGGCTATGGTTTATCGTTAAATAAGCAACTTAAATGACAAAAATACATTTAATTTATGTTGGATACCACAATTGTCCTGGCTTTTTTCGTAGAAGTCAATGCAGCGCTTTATGATACAACTCAGCAAATTATTCTTTGGTACAACTTTGATTAGCGTCAGTATTTACCATTCCAAGTTCTGGTATAACAAGAATAAAAACTAACCAATGATAAACAAGGTGCATCTAAATTCATACATGTATATAGTCATTAAGACAAAATGTTTCAATTATCAGTAATTTAATTTTATTTCCATTAAACTGAAAACGTATCAATTACTTATTGAAAGGAGAATATGAAAACAACGTGTTTGTTGCTATTACATATGTATCGATGACTAGACTTTATCACAACAAATGGAATATAACAAAAAGCATTAGAAGTTACTAGCTCTATTTTGAGTGTAAGGACCAAATGAATTATCAAACAAAAATATCAACACTTAAAGGAGGGGGGAAATCACATTAATTTTCAAGTCCCAAATTTTGTAATACCCAGCTTCCTAACCTTGGCCTTAAATACAGTTACATGGAAACTTATTTATCGATAAGCTGTATTAGCACAAAAGCACCATTGAATGAGCTCTATAATATCCTGACAGTCTTGGGCGTAACTATCTTTAATAGATAGGCCTACAATAAATATTAGTTATTTTCGCAGGCATAGTGCAAAACATTTTGCTGATTAACTATCAGTAGCCTAATGACGGTTCTCGCACTTTAAACTAATCCTCTCTTCGGCGGTCAACATTAAACAAAAATCTGAAATGATATTTTACTGTCTTGGAAAGTCCTGAAATATTTATTAATAAAGTACATAAATAGAAATGAGCAGGTATAGTTTTGTTAGGATAAAATTCCATAACTTATGGATTTCATCAAGGATTCTGTGTATATAGGCTTTTCAGTATTATATATGGATTAATTCTCCAACGTAAAAATTTAAGTCAGGTATTTACAGGGGGCCTGACCTTTATCAGCCTCACAGGCCTGATAAACAGAAAACTAACTATTCAATATCCTCTTTTCTGAACTAATAATAACAATTATCACGACTGAAAAAGCAAGCATTTCATAATAATCCTTGGGAATGTTTTATTCACTTACAAGGAATGATAGTTATGCTCCGTCCTTGATCGGTAAAATTTGAAGGCAACGTAGCAAATGGCAAGAAGGCCAAACGCTAGTATAATGCCACCGAAGAAGCTGGGAGCATCAAAACGTCTTCCTCCATGTGATGGTGGTGATTTAGTTGTCGTGGGTTGAACTTTCGTTGTTGAAGGCTCTGAGGTTGATGTGGATACCGTGCTAGTTGTGGACACATTGGGTGATGTAGATGTTATTGAAGCAGTAGTAGAAGTACTTGTCGTCGCCGAAGTAACAGTAGTTTCTGTTACACTGCTAGTTGAAGGTTCAGTTGATGGTGGACTTGTTGCAGTGGATTCTTTTACTTCTTGGATCACTGGTGATACAGTAGAATTCGTCCCATTAACTACTGCAACTTTTAGTTCACGTTCGCCAGTAATATTTGTTTGAGAACTGGCCAATCCTATTTAAAAGAAAACAAGACAAATACAAATCTTAAATCCAACTTATTTCTTAGTTTGCCAGAGAGGAAAATTCATTCAATGTTTTAATTGATTGATAGCTTTAAAAGAACAACAGAGAAGCAAAAAACAAGCAAAAGTTAACAAAACCGCATGGAAGAGAGGAGTACAGTCCTTATGTCATTTGGGACAGTATCATAATAAATGTCAAAAATGTCACAATATTCAGATACCAAAAAAAAAAACACCAAATAATATGAAAATATCCACGACTTTCAATAAGGAATGGGAATATGATTCTATCATTTAAAGGACAGAGGGAGCTGAGGAACAGACTTTGCTGCCCACACATGTACATTCTGCTGAATGGTAAATTTAAACAACAATTTGATTTAGGATTCCGATAGGAAACAAAAAAATCGTGCTACCGTGATTTCATATCTATGGATAGTACTTTAACTAGGTCAGTGATATACAATTTGAACAAGATACAATCTTGCACAAAGATTGAAATCTTACGTTGGAGGTCAAAAATGCAACAGCCATGAGTTTGCTACATTGTGTAGTAAGCTATAGTCGTGATGTAAAAACAATTATATTAAATGTTTCCTTTAATAGAAAGGTTATAAAAAACATGGCAGCTGTGGCTATGCAGTGTCCTGATCCCCAAGACCACATACAGAGCAGGGAAAGGATAGTAGAAGGCAGCAAAAACACAGAAAGGTGGAAGGCAGCAGAATCGAGCTTTACTGCTAGTGAATGTGGTCCAGTGCGTGCATGGATACATTTGAAACAATCATGACCAACTGATGATGATATTGCAAACGAAGCAAATTTACTATAGACAACAATGACAGTAAGGTTACTGGTCACTACAATTTATCAATCCCAGATCATCATCAAATTCACCTGAGATGGGGGGAAGGTTTACATGTTATGTACCGGTACCTCCTCTCCGGCAACTCGAATATTGGAGTGAGGGCGTTTCCTCAATGTTACAAACTGGAACTGTAGGTAAAAGCAAAAAAAAAAAAAATGGGGAACGCCGAAAAGGGAGTCAATATAACGCCCAAATTATTCCATTTTTAATATTTGCATAAACGTTGAGGGTGAAATATGAAAACAAAAACCGTGTATGAAATTATCCACGAACTGATAACCGGCCACCTCCTAAACAACGGGGTAACGTTTCAAACAGTCATAACACAAAGATACGAAAGAATTATCGTTTTAAAAATACCGTAACGCGAAATTCATTACATAGACTCACGTCACCAAAACTTACCAGTTAGCAGCACAACGATAGAAAGCGAAACCAATATTTGCAGCGAAATCATTTTGCGGTCACTCAAGTAATTTACACAACACTTTGTTTATTTGGATGAGGCTATTAGTAAATTGTGCAATGTCGATATGGAACAATTGCTGACTAGAATTAAATAAATAACGACTTTCCTAACACTATACGTGTCACATATCACCGCTCAAACAAGACCAACCACAAAACAGCCAACAACTGACGCCATTTTGTCACTGGTGATGAGGCGCATGCGTAGAAGTAGATTGCGCATGAATCCTTGCGCATGCTGACGGCTTCACTCCTGTCTTGATTAGCATAACCGTAGACTGGCACATTCGAGATAATTGGCCACGATCTACGATGTGGTTGTGGCCTCCTATTCGCAATATTTTCAATTGAGATTGAGAACTCCGTATTATTATGTACCCAGGATGTTATTAATCAAACGCAAAGATTAAGAAAAACTAGATTACAAATCCTGAATTTTATATTAAAAGTGTATACATAACTGTGCTTAGAAATACCACTATTATTAAATTTAATTCAACTCAGTACCCTACTAGCAGCAAGTGATTTGAAATGTGGTTGGGGGTGTAATCCATCAACCCAATATTATTGGGTGATTGCTACCTTAATGGGGGTACACCAACATCAAGACATCACACAACACCAATAATTTTGGTCTACATTTCTCTAAAAACAACCTAAAAAAATATACCAAAAACCAAGATCACACCATGGCTTTTGAAATAAATTTCTACATAAAATTTGCTTGTATTTATTATTAATCAAAGGAAAGCAGAAGGTAAAACTTTTTGAAAA
Organism: Rossiulus vilnensis; assembly: GCA_034700785.1. NCBI lineage: Eukaryota > Metazoa > Arthropoda > Diplopoda > Julida > Julidae > Rossiulus > Rossiulus vilnensis. Next base: position 24,104 of record JAQIXS010001106.1, on the reverse strand, counting down.
AATAATCACAAATTAATGTTACCATAGCATATAATTCTCTAAAGAAAAGTTAATGAAACGCCGCATGCAACATTGTTTGAATGGATTTCAAATGATGGTAAAAATAAGGCAGTAAAATCTCATGAAAGGCCTTTCTTTCTTGTATGAAATTTGAGGATCCACCCCTGCCAGTGTGTCTGATAATTTTTTCTCATTTTTATGCTAATTTCATCGTTTGCACGCACAAAACAATTATGAATCTTATACTAGTAAATTTTACTTGGGCCACATGCACAGAATGCGGTATACTTGCGTATTAATTACCAGTAGGTCTGCATTTACGTGAAGGGTATCGTCGTACTTTTGCTATTGTTAGACATTTTGAACTAGTTATGAAAATGAAACCTACGGATTCTTCTTTTCCTTGCTTATAAATGTTAGCCCATGTCCAATGCCGACTTCGGTAATTGAATTTCGCGGCGAATACCTCATCACTCAATCATTGGTTTAGACAAAAGAACTATTTACGCTTCGCGCATTCATATATAACATCGGGTGCGTCCATTCTTACTTAACAGGGTATTTGCTATATCTAGAGGGACATATAAAGATTATTGGTTCGGTGTTTGTTGGCTATCCACAGAGCGCTATTTTCAAACTTCTCAAATAAAGCGCTTCAATTTGTCGATGGATACGAACGAAGAATTTATTAAATGTGTAATAACGTAAGATGATCATTAGAAAGGTAACTTTTAGGCCATTGATTAATTTACAAGGTTCATACAGACTAATCAAAAATGCATGGAACTATGTATTTGTAATGCATGTCATATTTACTTCTCTATTTTTCATGCATTTAGTTGCTGACAGTATAGGGCAATGAGTTGTCTAAATTGAAAGGCAAAGTATTTATGATTAGGCTATTTTATTTTAAATAAATCCTATCAGCATATATTAAAAAGACAAAGATTTGGTAATACATTTGACCATCATCCTGGCACGTTTTTAATAGAATTTTAACAAAGCTGAATTTGCTTTCATTTTTCAAACAGCACTTGAGGATTAACTTTAGAATCTTTGACGCCTATGTATAAAACAAATATCCACAGTAAATTTTTAAAAAAATAAATAAAAATATTGATTTTAAAATAACTGATTGGTATAAATTGTGATCAAATAAATGTCATTAAAATTTGGCATTTAAATTAGTTGGCGTAATAGACACATTTTCCACTACATGTAGTCTCGACAGGAATTATAATGTATGAGTCAAGGTTTGGAGTTGAAGCGTGTGAACACATTTGTTTGAGTATGACAACGCATATTCCGACAATGTTTTCCATCTTCTTGATGGATTTTTTTAAATGTAGGCCATTGCATTAATTACGAATTTATCCAGAAAGGGTTTCGCAACCATGCAAAATGCGAGGAAAAAATACACCCAATACTGTACTTCAATTCACTAAACAGATTTCATTTTCTTAAAGTTGACAATTAAATATTAGCACAGCGCTTAATCTTACACCCCTGCTCTCATTTCGTGATCCGCCAAATTTAAGTACGCCCCTAACCACGAACTAAGATATTTCCAAAATGGCAGGAGGAAATGGGATTACCCCTAGACATCTACTTATGCTGGACATACTGGCCTGGTTTGCACCCATGTCCAGAGCTTAATTTAGCTGTAGAATAAATTACCATATTTACCCGCCATCCGTCCTTGCTTTGTCCCTACCAGTTAAATTAAACATGTATGAGTTCAAACCCATTAGTATCGAATTTCGACTCACGCAATTTCTAAAACTTAGTTGAATATTAATTTTGGATTTTCCCCTCACAATAACGAACTCGAATAAGCTTCATAATTCAATTACGTTTCGGCACAGCTTGTAGAGACTAATTTATGCCACTGCTTGTCAGCTGGTACTGAAGCAAAAGTAAACGTTAAATGTTGAAACAACTCATGTTTCGGGAATGTCATCAAACGGACAGGGCGATGTATGATATTTTGGAATATAAATCACCAGATAAGAAACGGTCGGTCTAAGAAGAAAAAATATTAAAAAGCATATGGCAGACACTAAGCTTGACCGGTTTAAAAGTCCTCGACAAACTGAGTCACGACCAATATAGGACAGCCACGCATGAAAACAGGTGATCATCCGAAAAAATGAAATTGGAAAACAAGGGGCGGCAAGCTATTTATTTGGTTCATTTAAATTCCGGTTAGATAGATGGGTGTGCCCACCATGGGAAAGCGGGTAGATGAGGGACATCTTCAGGGTGATCACCAATAGCAAGGTGATGTGATAAATATCATTATGATGCTGACGTATCTAGGCGAAAAAAAACCCGACTTCAGCAAACAACGAGTGAATTAGCGCCAGATAAAAAACTACTTTTGTTCTCAACTTGCTTGCCCTAAAAAGGCTTGCTTGCAAATTAGAAATGGTAATAATCATAATAGATTCATTGATACTGAAAATCAGTAAGAAAAATGGTAATTGAATTGGATAACAATTAAATCATTTTGACGAAATGTTAGTTGCAAAATGGAGATACATTCCAAGTGGAATTTTATAATGATTAGAAGGGGTAATAAGCCTTATTAAGGATGGGTAATGCAAGAATGGCCTAAAAATATCTTTAAACGTGTGCCCTGTTTTTGAACATGACAACTAAAGAGTCTGATGCAAGTTTTTTAAAATATCAATTTGGATTTATTAAATGATCAATTTTCATTGCAATCGCTATTAATTGGTAGCCACCCTTTATCTCTGAATGATTCCAAGGATGACCTGCACAATTGCCTATAAATATAACACTAAACTGTGTACACCTAAAAGGTAAATCATAAACCATTTCTGCCTTCCCCTGCCAAAAAAGAATAATATACAGCAGGTATTCCGCACTTGCGTTGTAGGATAGTTACTTTACGAACCATTTGTGGATTTTAGTAAAAATCCTATATCCGTTTTTGCAATGAGCAGGAATTTCCGAGCACACATACACGGTTAAGCAATTTGGGATTAATTTTAGTTGGGCAGGACATGGTCGTAAACCATTTTGCATACGTAGATTTTACTGGTTACTTTCTGAGTTTTAGTAACCACCCTATCCCGTTTGGAGAGCATGTAAGGCCAAGTCGTAGGGCTATGCCGCCATGCAGTTAATTTTCACGAATGTTTTTTTTAAAAGAAAGACTAAAAAGGGTCATTTTTTGCTTGTAATATTTCAGACCCTTACTGATTCTTAATTTTAAAAATGAGGTCTGACATCATGAGCCTGCACGACAAATTCGCCAGACGACCTTCTGGAAACAATGGAAAGGCAATGTACTATAAGTGCAATTTGAAACGAAGGTCCTTCTTTACAAAGGATTGGTTTTGTTGATTGAAAGATTTTGTTCAAACTAAAATCTATAAAATATTGTTGCTTGGCACTTCTTACAAAACATGCAGAGCAAGTAAAAATAAGAGCATCATTACGCAATGTAGAACCAACCTATGCAGTATAAATCAATAGATTTGTGCAAAATAAAAACTTGTCCCTTGGAATGGAAACAAGTATTGGCCCATTTACTACATGTATTTAAAAAAATCGTCCCTAATTACGAAGTACCATGAATATGATAAATCTACTTACGCTTTCCCACATTTTCCTGCCCAAAACGTGAATAGGCTGCACTGAGAAGGTAGGGGGCTAATTAAGTTCAGACAAGGACTTCCACAATTAATTGCTCAATATTTTGTAACTGTCTCTATGTTTCAATATGTTCATGATTGGGTTGATAGGTTTATGACTAATATATGCACGATTCCTAAACCATTTATCAGGTGAGGGTAAAAATTGCAGAACCTGATTTGACTGGCTAAATATGGATAGCTGATATTTAATAATTACCAATTAATATTTCAAACATGCAATGATAACCTTTTTTTAGCCCAATATCGAAGTTACCCTTGAAAATTGCAATTCTGCCATAACTTTGCACCGATTTCCTTCGATCATTTTCAGTGCAGACAAGTAAAAAGCTTGTTTGAGATGTGACCACACCTTTTTACGCCCAGCGCACCTGCCGATGACAAAGGCCACAACTATTCCAGCATCCGGGTGCACTGGAAAATAATGGGACATAATGTAAAACGTTTGGTAATTATTATTGACATTATCGGATAACGGTTGAGTCTGGCGTCTCAAATATAGTCATGTCTGTCGGAGCATTACTTACACAAAAATTTCAACATGAATCACAGATTACTGTACTTGTCTTTTTTAAAGAAAAAAAAAGTGACTTTCTGTCGCAAATATAAATAATATACTGACAAAGGAATCATGCATCAACATTATAAATTTCACCGAAATTATCAACATGGATAAGGTTTATGCCCAATGCTGCAACCATAGCACACTGGCAGCATAAAAATGCATGCATTGTCTTTTCTAATAGCATTTTTAAACTTTCATGTTTGAATTGTAATTTTTAAAACAATATGAGTTTCTTCATTGAATAAATACAGTTCAAACTATTATTCAAAATACTGGTGTGCTCTAATTGTTATCGTTCAAAGTTGTCTAGTTTTAATATCTTTTCATTTCAAAACATGAAATAAATTAAAATTAAACGTTTCAGATTTTTCGTGTTAATTTATTAAACTTTTCTAAACATCGGAAATGATTTGTTTGAAAAATAATTAGAGATTGGTAAGTCCTTATTTTTACCAATAAATTTACATAATTCATTGAGTGTCTGTTTCCATGAAATTGCCCATTATTATTAAAACGAATTGTATTTTGTCAGGATCTTTTATGAGATAAAACATTTTATTAAATTAGGATATTCTTATTAAATAAGAGACAAATATATTTATGAAGTCATATATATGAAAACATACAAATTTGAAATAAATGTTGCAATGTATTCTTCAAAATGCTCAATTGCATTTAAAACGAAATGCTGGATTATTTCAAAAATTCTGACAATTTTTTATAATTAAAACTGTTTAGACAATTTAATCAACCAAAAATTTTCATCGATGGCAGTATTCTTAAATTCCTTAAATTTAGGATCCATAGTGAAAGATAACTTTTCCAACGCTTATTAAATTAGGTTTCATCAGTTATAAATCCTTCAAATTTTGCCTATTTTAACATTAAGAAATAATTCCCGCAGGATTTTAATCTGGAATTTGTTTCCATAATGCAATTAAATATTTAATGCCTGTAATTTTTCGTCAAATAATGTCAGCAAATGCCTTCAGACGGTAAGCTATTCCAAAGAATGTTGCAAATTCCAGAATATATTGACATAACAAGCTAATTAAAATATGGCTATGCCAATATGAACTCAATATTGCACATGAAGTCAAAAATGCTTTCTTTTACTTTTAAATGAAATTTAAAAAGCTTCTGCACTCAAACTAATTATAAAACCTTTAAGAAACACAAGCCATAAACAAAAAACTAAAGATCATTGTGCCTTTCACCCGCAAGGAGCAAGAAATACTCATTTCGTCTGGTTAGAAGAGGTTTTTTTGAAAGTTTTTTTTTCTAGATTCTTAACAACAAAAAACTTGACTGCTATTATATACCGTCCCATGTAAGGATGATTAACTCAAAGCCTTTTACCAATCACAAACAACGAATTGATATAAAGTACACGTGGGCAATTGATGGGCACCTTTAACGCCCCAAAACGGTGGCTAGTTTTTATGGTCAAGAACAAGGACACCTACGATTTCCAAGCTTAATTAAAACTGGGCCTATATTGCTTACACCATATGTAGGTGTGGTCTAGCATCGGGCTAATTGGCCATTCAATTAAAATAATGGTCAAGATAAGGACTGAATCCTCAACAGGAAATATGGGGAAAAAACTAACATTTCAAAGGAAAGCAAGTAAGTTGAAAAGCAAGCGCAAAAATGAAAGACATGAGTGCTCCAGTTGCCTGGACATACGTATGTAAGCGCGCAAATTACCATCTGTGGTTGTTCTTGACCTAATTTCGTCCAATTCTTACGGCAAGAACTCCGAAAAATAGAATGAGAAACACGTATAATGAATTAGGTATGGGAAGTCCCAACCGTCCCAGGTTTAAAACACGTCTAAATTTGAGCAGTGGACGAATCTTTGCCATTGAATTCATGGTTACAAATTTTAGGAGTAGGCAGGACATATAAATAGGGGAGAACTAGTTTATGGTGTCACCAGTTAAAATTCTGGAGCGGTCGGCTAACATATAGTACTCGATATCACTGCTACAAAACAAAATGCATTCGGTAAGTACCTTACTTCTTAACAATTTTTGATGGCTTGAAGGAATATCTAACATTTATAAAGTACTGCAATAATCTAGGCCTTAGGAAATCCAAACAACATCAACAAAAAAGTCAGCTTTCTTTTTTTTCTAAAATTAATTTTAGATTATAAGTCCAAAATTGCCGTATTTGAATAACTATCCTGGCTTAAAGATAACATTTCTGCGATAGACAATGATGCCTTACTCATGATCATAAGTCAAATGGATTAGCATATGTATTCTTTCAAAGCTTTTATTAATAAATAAAAATGTCAAATTTCTACACAAACTTTTCGAAATCGGGTATCTCTACTTAAAGTTAATTAGGCCTTATAAATATTGAGGCAAGTTAAACTAAAATTTTTGTCAATTATAGCATTATCAATATCGAGTAAAGAGATGTTTCAGCAAGCATCCTTGCAAACCATGTCTTCTCTAAAAGATCAAATGCTTGTAAAATGTTCTACACTTTTCAATGCATGCATAACGCCATCCAAATTCTAAAACAAATGGCAAATAATGGCAAACAATTCTATTTTTTTTATCATGTATGGATATTATTTGTATAATGAATATATAATTTATCATACAAGCATTGCTTTTATATTTGTGGTCAGAGAAATGATCAAAACAATTTTATTTAAAGTTTAAAAGGACCGCAAAGAATATTGCTACACTGTTACATTTTAAAAATATTGTTGCACGCAAAAATTTGTACATGTATGCAAAAAAAGCAAGTACTTTGCATGTTACATGTACATTTCTCAATTTATCGTTATTTAATACCACAATCATTCAATGCAATCAATATGAGTCCTTTGCATCATACAATGCCACTTAATAAGCCATTATCTCATGGCCATGCTGACGTTAACCTTGCTAGCACTTTAGGCCAATACAAATTGTTATATTTATGCAGAAGTTGACTCCCATAAGATATCTTGGGTGTCACTAGGTGTGTGCTTAAAATAATTTCCTCGAATTGGACAAAGCATTCCTCAACCCACCCAGTGTTTGCAAATCTGAAGGACTTTTGACCATCGATGGGACAAATTGCCTTGAACGAGGAGCCGCTACCCATTCGATGTTCTTGCTTTTACCCACTTAGAAATTTGAAAGATAGAAGGCAATACTTAACAGTTGTTATTTTATATACATATATATATACACGAGTAGTAAGCAGTTATAATAAAACAGTCAAGGTCTAATTGCCTGATTGCGATTTTGATTACATGGGTATACAGAAATGAGATATAATAAACATGTGATGCTATGCCCGGAAGAGAAACAGAAATGGGCGAATAGCACAACAGGAAATAATTACTTACTTGGTCATCGAAAGGAAAGCCAATGACGTTGCCGAAATAAATCAACGGCAATAATCGACTTTTTACGTATGCTTGTGAATTGAAAAAAGTACGTCATCTAGGATAAAATATAAATTATTTCATTAATGAATAATTACGATAGTCACGAGATCAAACTATATTATTATTTTTCTTGTTTGAGTAGTGAGTATGTAGTAACATGCAGCAATTAGTTTATTCCATGAGTGAAGTTTTTCATAAATGTGTCCAATTGTTAAACGTACGATACAGGAATTTACAAACACCTTCGAGCAAAATTTGACCCCCTTGCACATAATCCTATAATGACGAAAAAAATGTAAATATTTGATACTAAGAAAAAAATAACACAAGGCTATAAAACAGGAATCGTTTCGAAATCAAATTACTTGATCAGGTAATTTTAATTGGTGAAGTTTGCTAAATTTGAATTTAATACGAGCAAAACATCTCTATCCCAGTCATAGGTATTAAAAGTGCTTTAAATTGTTCATTAAAGGAGTTATTCCGATTTTAAATTTAATATATAATGCATGAAGATATTGGCTGAACAAAATGCATTTTTATTTATAATACCTTTAGCTGGGCCAGTTTCTTCGCTCGTGTGGTTTCTGACAATAAACGATAATTTATTTAAGGCTTCATCAGACACGCAAATAAGTGTTTTGCCACAAATAACCAGGGAATGTTCCTAAAGGTCATACCCATTAAGCGGGGGTTTCAGTCCACACACAATGTGGACCTAGGTAACACCAAAGTCTTAGAATGTCAGTCATGTCTAATCATAACATTCCGTTACAGGGTGTTCAATGCATTTTGCTGCTGCTCGGAGCCAGCCTCTGCGTGGCTCTTCCGAGTGGGAAAAGCCAAGGTCAGTACGTCGCTGGCTACACGACTCACGTGGTCGGTGTCCAGCAACCAGCCGCAGTCCAAACCCACCAGGTAGCGGCAGCGGTCCCAGTCCAAACCCACCAGGTTGCCGCTACGGTCCCAGTGGCGGCCCAGACCCAAACCTACGTGGCCCAGCCCACGTACGTGCAGGCCCCAGCCACCTACGTCTCTGCTCAACAGCAACCAGCCCTGTACACCTCCCAGAACGTGAAAGTTGCGCAGTCCCAAGTCTCAGTGGCCAAGCAACCTGAAGTGGAATTGGAGAAGGAATTCCACTACGTGGCCCCAGCCCAGATCAGCGTCCGTCGCCACAAGGTGCACGTGCACCAGCCCACAGTACACGTGTCCCAGCCCGAAATCCACGTGTCCCGTCCCGAGTACCACGTAGTGGCCCCCACCAAGTACCACGTGGAGCCCGAGCGCCCCAAGGCCCAGCTGCAGGACACCGAGTACCACGTGCACGCAGAGCCAGACGTGGAGGTGGTCAAACAGAGGGTGAACGTATACAAGCCCGACGTGCGCGTGCACCAGAAGGAGGTCAAGGTACACCACCCGGAAGTGGACGTGGTGGCTCCCACCCAATACGAGTTCGGATCTCAGCGCAGTCGCGTGCAGCGCCCCCTGGAGGAGTACCACGTGCACGCAGAGCCAGACGTGGAGGTGGTCAAGCAGAAGGTGAACGTGTACAAGCCTGACGTGCGCGTGCACCAGAAGCGCGTGAAGGTGCACCGACCGGACGTGGACATCGTCTCGCCCACGGAGTACGAGGTGGAGCCACAGCGCAGCCGCCTGCAGCGCCCCCTGGAGGAGTACCACGTGCACGCAGAGCCCGACGTGGAGGTAGTCAAGCAGAAGGTGAACGTGTACAAGCCAGAGGTCAGGGTGCACCAGAAGGAAGTCAAAGTGCACCACCCGGAAGTGGACGTGGTGGCCCCCACGCAGTACGACTTCGGAGCCCAGCGCTTGCGAGCCCAGACCCCCTCCCAGGAGTACCACGTAGTGGCAGAGCCGGAAGTGGAGGTGGTGAAGCAGAAGGTGAACCTCTACAAGCCAGAAGTTAGAGTGCATCAGCAGGAGGTGAAGGTGCACTCCCCTGAGTACCACGTGGTCAAGGAGCCCACAGTTGAGGTGGCCGAAGATAACGCCAGGTACTACCAGACAGGAGTCCAGTTCACAGATGAGGTCTTCGACGATGCCACCTACGTCCAGGCCCCCAGCGCAGGCTACGTGGCCCAGTCCCAGGCTGCTGTCAACACAGGCTACGTGGCCCAGACCCAGGCTGCTGCCAGCACCGCTTTCGGAGGCAAGAGCCACGGAGCCAGCGCCGCCTACTCCGCCCCGGCCGTCACTGCTGATCATGTGAAGACCGCCTACGTCTCAGGCCCTGGTCAGCCGATCAGCTTCGGCCAGACCCACGTGCAGGCCGGAGGAGGATTCGGGTACCATACCAAGAGCTCCCACTAAACGATTGAAGATAACATTGGCCCCAGAAGATTGATCATGATCTCCAAGCTGGGTGTTGAAGGCCCAGGAAATCGGTGCTTAGAAGAGCACCTCTGAAAAAAAAAAATGCAAAAGAGAACTTAAAAAGTTGTAATAATATTATCCAAGGTGCCCATGCGATCAAAAAAAATGTATATCGCTTGTACCCACATCGAAAAAAAATGTACATTATTTCTGGGTTATTTGTGAGGCAGATCTTGAAAATAAGGGCTTTGTGATACGCGAATTGTAGAAGCAATAAATGTTTTCAAACGGCTTGGTAATGCTTTTCAGATTGTTTTGGAAGTTATATATAAGGGAAGAGGAAAAATGTAGCCATTTTATTTCTTTAATTTATCAATAAAAGGAACTTATAAGTGATGATTTCCTCGTGAGTCACTATATTTCTTTAGCAGAGCAAACTATCCCTTTCAGCGTTAAAGGGCACGAAGTTTGCGCGATACATATATTCAGAACATTTTACCGAAATTCATCTGAAATGTTAAAGAACATCTTGACGTGATCGGATTCCATCGAATCTGGAAAAGTTGCTAGAACAAAGTCTAAATTGAATCGTTAAATCTAGAAGATTCTTTAACCGGCCCTTGAATTTCAAGATGGCCGACCACTGACACCACTTGAGTCGCACCAATTTCGTTGAAAAATAATATATTTTCTTTTCGATGTGGGTTGAAAATCACCAGAATGCATCTCGAAGAATGAAATGATTGAAAGTGTTGACCACACGCCGCAGACAACTGATCAAAAAAGAGAAAACAATGCATGTCGAACGATGGGTGTTCTGTCCTATTTCTAGGGAAAAACAAGGTCAGTTAGTGTAGGAGAAAACCTAGCGTCATTTTGCTCTGGGGATTACCACCAAGGTTTTCATTTAATTCCAATAAGATATATCAGTAAGCTATTTCAAACACCCGAATTGCTCTCGCTATTTGGGTAATAGAAGCCATCTGTCGCAATAGCCTTTCGATAATTTTTCAAAGTGCTGGTAACAAATCGGAGGGGTTAACTTTCACATCATAAACTAAAGAATAGTAAATCTCATTTTATATTTATCATTTTAATAATGGTAGAAGGCATATTTAAAGTACACATATTTTTTGGAATTTCTCTGATTTTGTAACTTAGCCTAGACAGTGCCCCTTAATTCTAGAGTTTGGGGCTTTCTGGTTGATGTAATCATACATTTAGTTGTGGCGTTAGGAATATAACTTTTTTTTAATATAAATTCATGTAGTTTCTCGATGTCGAGACCAGACAGAATTACAAATGTGATATTAATAAACTAGGATAGATTTTGGTGTAGGTTTAGATACTTAACATATACATGTAATAACGCTGAGTTGGCTGTCACCATTCTTAGGAGTTCATACAAAAAGCCGTATAGAAAGTAATCATCAACCAGTTAGGGCCGTAGTGTCTTATGCTATAAATACTTTACTTATCTGACGAACTTATGAGATAAGATTTTCCTCATTGTAGGCGCATTTAATGTTTATACTTAGTATGAAATAATTTAGAGAATAATAAAGCATGAATAAAACCAAAAAGTAAAGGCTGTTCAATACCTTTGGGGAAATTCATCTTCCTCCAATAAGTGAATTATTTATAGCAAGAATACATAATGAAATGTTTCGGAGTTTATCATAGCCATAGATCAAATATGCTGTATGTTGAGCCTGATAATTCTGCCAAGTAATAATTATTTTAATGTCAATTTTTGCTCAAAGCATTGCGTGATATTAGCAAGAAAATAGTAACATGATGAATATAGCCATGACATATGTATTTTTGTCATTTTCATAATTTCGATTTTCAATAAATATCGCTATCTGCTTAATACATGTAGTACTAAACTGTTATTTATTGTAGCTAAGCTCTGTAACTTATGTTTTTATTAAAATAACGATTGGTTATGTTTGCAATCATGGTGACTTTTTATAATAAAAGCGACAAAAAAGAATTGTGCATTAATTGTATCAAGAATAAATAATTTTAAAAATATTTTTCGTTTTGTTATTCCAAAACAATGTTGCAGGTATGCATTTTCAAAATAAACCCCTAATTACAAGTGTTTTTTTAAACAGATTAAGCATTTTTTTATTCAGAAAAGAACTATTCAACAGAATATTGAAACATTTCCTTCGATTAACCAGTGCGCCTATAGATGCATGCAGTGTTGCTATAATGAAGATAAATAAAAACCACATTTTTTTTCTTCAAAAACGGATAGTCTAATTATAAAGAAAATAATACAACGGTGCCAACGGGTACATATATTTATCAGCCTTATGCTTCTAAAATAAAAATTCGTTTTTTGGAATGCTATGGAGCAATTTCTGTCATTGAATACCTAGACAAATAATGATCTGCTTTTGAAACCAAAGCCGCAGAAACCTTGAAAAATCCCGACAAAAAGATCGGGGTAACCGCTTAATTTCAAAGTTAAAAGTAATCATCTGATGCCTGTATGTTTACTGAAACGGTTAATAAAAACCGTTGAAACTCGCTAAATAATTATACTGAACTATCAAGTTGACAGTTACCAATGCGTGGAAATATGAAGGTTGGCCAGCTTGCTTGCGGGTAATTTTATTTTCCCATAATTAAAATGAAGAAAGTTGGCAAGCCAGTTTTTTCAATCTCATTTGGTATTCCATTCATTACTTAGCAATAATAAGCTTACATTTCTACTGCAAATATTAATATATAATAACATTTCTAAACATAACTGTTCAAGTTCACCTAGATCGTGGAGCTATTAGCTGTTACTTGACAATTATCAGACACTTTTTTCCACTGTTTTTCCACATATAAAATGAGTTTGTCAGATTAACGACATCTAAACAAAAATATCCTCAAGAAGAATCTGAATTCATAAATTTTGGGTGGTGTAGATAAATCATGTTATTTAGTAATACGTCACTGAGAATATTAGCGTGTTTTCGAATTAATGTCGACTCTTTATAAATGAACATGTGCATTATTTAACAACGTCAACGTGTCTGATGTTTAATCAGATGTTAACGTTTCGGTGAGAAAATTAGCTAACTAAAGCTATCAGTGCCATAATTTCTCTCCAAAACCCTCCGTTGCTAAGGGTTTATTGGTTGCTGGTAGATGTACGAAGTGTCTTGTAACAATTAAAAAAACAGTTTCCAAATTGCAAAACACGCTTAATTATGATAAAGTATTAAGACGACAGCTACTAATACGGGGAGTTTTAAGGCTGGTCAGCCAGTCAGCAACTTTATTTTCTCAAAACCAAAAACAACAAAATTGGTAAGCAGTGTTGTTTCCCACTCATTCGTTATTCCTGTCACATGTAATAATATGGTTTAGTCTTTAGCCAGTTTTCCCATCCACCTATTTATTGTTCTTGAGAAATGGAAGAAGTCTGCAAATCTCTACCCGACCATTGGTGGAAGAATGTAAAATGCCTCCGCTCGTTTATCTGAAAAATTAGATTCCTTGAGTGGCTGACATCGTCAAACATACAACTAAAATGTAATGGACTTCCAAAATAAATGTGATCTTTGCGATGTTAAAAAAACTGCCAGAGGATTGATACGATTCAATTCATAAGAAATTACGGGATGAACATAACGTGTCTTGCATGGCTATATCAGCGGTCATGATAATGAGTTTTAAGTCGACACTGTGCAACACCAATGGTTGATAATCAGGCTAATTAAAAGCAGATTTTACACTTGATGCCAATGCAAAACTTTCCATTCAAGCATGAATATACAGGGTGGTCAAAAATATTGCCACTTATCACTGCAGGATCAACCGCAAGGCAGACACAAACAATTTATGTCCAGACTTACCCATTTCGTAATAATCATAGCAGGTGATCAAGGCCGGTTTCAGATCCGACACATCATACATTTTTTGAGCAATTACAGTGATGGTCACCGACTCTGGAATCGTAACCATCTACAAACAAATCCGCTTGTGTTAATCGAGCAAATGGCTTAAATCCCAAATTATCCGTGTTTTATCGCATGAACGACTTACTTGATCAAAATAAAAAGTCACGTGAGTGTTTGCGTTGCTCAGAACCGTCCGAGCGAGTCCTGGCAGAAATCCCCCGCCAGGCAATCTGTCTACATCCCACTCGTAGCCAGAGAGCGTGTCACACTCGGCCAACACCATGTTGGTTTTGTTGTATAAAGCGCTGAATATTCAATCCGCAACAAAGTGAAACATTTTCAGTAAGAAAGTAGGACAAATATGACTTATATAGGATCCCTACGAGAGAAGAAAGTGTACTCACGATATGCGGATGTCGACAGAATACGTTTGTTCATTTATCTGTCTTACAACGGTAACCACAGAGAAGGACGGAACGGTAGGAATACCGCTGGTCATGACGTTATAATTCCATGCACACTACATAGAAGGGAGAACGGCATTTAGATTAAAAATGTTTGCGTGGGATTTATGTAGCTCATGAATGCATAATGATGAATTGTAGGGGAGGTGCAATTTTGTCATGATTTACAAACCACATATTTGAAATTTTCAGGGCCATCCATGATGGTTTCCATCAAGTTCTGGGCAACTTTAGAACCTTCAGCGCTCAAATTTACTGTTTAGGGGCCATGCATAAACGACGTCCTGGAAATTTCATGATTTTCAGACATCCCTCCCCTCTGTCTGCCCCTGTCTGATTTTTATTAACATCTCTCCCCCACCGTATGTCCGATTTGTAAAAACGCTTTCACATTTAACAAAGTACTTAATATTAATTTAAATTTATTTAAAAGCATCGGATCGATAATGATAAACATTATTACCACAGTCAGCAGTAAACCAGAATATTTTTTTTGTTCCGTTTTACGTCACTTTAACACAGTTTTCAATCAGTTCCTTTGTATTAATTTCGCAAATTCCAACTGACTACCCGAACGTCCATTATTTATGAATTCCCATCTCAGGCAGCGTCCGATTTTCGCATCCCCCTCTCCCCTTTTCCGGACGTCTTTTATGGATGGCTCCTTATCAAGAAGGAGCTTTTGTAAGTAGCCTGAATTATACAATACTAAGTGTATTACACTGTATATACATCAACATAATTTTTAATACTTAAAGGAGTGGCTGATATGTGTTTTATGCAAAATGGTTTAAGTAAAAAGCACACAAAAAACATATTACTCCACAATTAAAATGACAGTTAATACAGGATCGCATGACGACATTTGCCGGCTATATATCAATATCATACATCATTCATTTCGATGCATTTGATTTTAATGATCAATAAACGTTCTAGACATATTTTGATTCCTACCTGAGCAATTCCTACGCCATTTCCAGTAGCTCTAACTGTGACAAGCCTCGTCTCCTTGGGAATCTGTGGCGAATGTGGTGAATCTAACATTGATTACTTGTACAGAAAATGAAATACACTTTATTTGCGTAAAAATCAACCCACCTGCACTTTCTGCAACACCAGTGCATTGTCTCTGTTGAGGGTGAAAACCGTGGTGTTTGCCATATAAATGAATGTAAGCTGGACCGAAGTGCCTTCGGGTGCAGAAAATTTAGGGCCTACTGTGGCCAAAGCCTGGATAGCCATCACTGTTTCCTGAGAAGATTCGTATCCTCCCAAAACAGAGCGCATACTGATTAAATACCTGATGATAGGAAGTAAGATGTCAACCGTTGTTTCTGGACGGAGGAATAAGGTTAGGAGAGCGTACGACGTTGTTTCAACATCGTATGAAGACCCAGAGTTGGAAGACGTAGAGGATTCTTGGTAGGACCAGTAACTTAAATCTCCTACAAAAGACAGCAATTATTAACATAATTTCACGATATCAACGCAGTTCCTGCTTAAAATGAACCAAATCATATTACAAGAAACAGAAATTTAAAAAATACTTATCAAGCATGATGCCCCTTTTCATTTGTATGAAAACATTCAATACTGAATAAATAATCGGGAAGTTGGCGTCAATATGTTTGATTTGTCTCATGCAAAAACTTTAAGAAAATACGCAGGCCGAATCCAGAAAATTAAATTGCTTAACATCGGACCATATCTGATTCTAAATGTATAAAATATGTCAAAGATGGGTTGTTCAATATCTATATTCAGTATATGTCGATTTTTGCATTGCTAAACACGAAACAAAGAAGAACGTTTCCAAATGCGAGAGAAATTTTAGCGAAATGTTAAATTCAAAATCGATGCAAACGTCATTCCTACAATATGTTCGTTTAGTCAAAACATTCTTGAAAGCTATGAGGTGAAGCTCAACAACTAGGTACACCTACTGTAAGCTACATGTAAACATTATAGAAAAACATTTTAAAAATCGATATCTATGAGTGTATTATTTAAATATCCTATCTAATTATGCAACGAAACATTGTCTTCCATATAAAACGAGGCGTACATGACAAGAAGGTGAGTTGTAAGAGACGTAACGAATATTGTAGAAAACAACCGTACCTTTAGTGATTTTTCGTTCATTAAGTTTTGTGAACAACACATTCCTCCTTGGGCTGTTCGCCAGATGGAGAGCGTAGCAGGTGATGGCTATTTCATAGCTGTTGTTAGCTGAATCCATCTTTTCTTCGAGGTACTTTATAGCCTTTTGAATGGTTTCGGCGTAAGCGGAGTTGTTTTGATCCTGAAAATGTATTCACAGGTAAAACAACTATAGCATTGAACGATGCTTGATATATCGCTAAATTCAAACCAGTTATAATGTGGATGTACGCACAAAATGATTTCCCGCCATTATTACATAAATATACATTAAGGGATAAAATATATAGTAAACTTGATAAACAAATACCTTTTTTTCCATGAAGGAAATAACGATAAAAGCAGTGCTTGCTAAGCCGATCGTGGTTCCGCCCTATTTAAATTAAATAGTTGATTAATTTTTTAGTAGCAAACACACACCTTAAAAAGTAACGATAGCATTATCCATATCCAACAAATATTTCGTTTAATTACCAAGCTTTCTACAACTTTCAGCATATGAAAATGCCTCTGGTGTTGCCATCTTTTGACAGGATAAGCGCTTTCATATTTCGCATGTGGACATGCTTTCCAGATGGCACCACCATAGGCATATTCTCAAGCCGTGACTTTATTAGGCTGCTTTCACAGATGATACCTGCATAGCTTTATGGAATATTTTCCCCTCCTCTTTAAACTGTCCATCGCTAGTCTGTTTACTGGCCAAAAACCTTTTAGCACCATTGATAGCCTCTGGGTCAACCGTGATGTAATCTTTTGCATAACCAAGGACCTTCATGGTATACGCGGTTAACCTTCAACACATTCATCCCAACAATTAATTCCTACACTGTACGAAAATGAATTCATCAATTGCATAATTTCATCTTTACCAAGTGCTTCCAAATTTGTCCGATTTCCCAAATGCACTGAAGGACCCATCGGACCTCTTGTACGTCATCTGAGTTTGATAACCTATATAACGATTTCTAATGTTAAATTCATGGACACACAATTCGCTATATATGTATTCAAGGAGCTTATTCCCACCTGTTTCCATATACGATAATGCCGTTTGTTTGAATTCTTCAGAAAGCTGACCAACGCTTTTTAAATAGAAAACGACGAAAACATCAGGCGCTAAATTGAGTAAATTTTGTTCGCCGCAGCCGTAGGGCACTCGAAGCAGATCCTTGATGTTAGCGACTACAGGCGCCATAATATCTCCTGCGAAGAATTTAGTTTGAAATGGTGTTTAACCAATTGCTCATGAGAGCACTGAAATTCACTACATGCAAATTTACACCGCATACCTATTGCAGAGCATTCTATGAATTGAGAGTTAGGCACAGCATTCAAAGGAATATTGATCGGAATTGTGGTGGAAAAAGTTGCAGTTTTCCTCAGGTCTATAAAAGCAGATTTCACCCTATATTGCGGGGCACCTTCAGGCTAATACAAAAAAAGAAATGTATGGAGAACAGAACATTTAAAATATATTTAAATTTAATAAGTAAACGGCCATTTTAAGGGCACCATTTTATCACATGGAAAGATGGTTTTAAAAAAACGATTTAGGTATTAAAATCTTAGACAATCACTTTAAAACCCTATTTAAGTTATATTAGGACTGTTTAATTTTTATAGAATTTCTTATCACGACGCTCAGATTTGAGTTAAAGTTATTAATTTAATTTTTTGTTTATTTAAGTCATAACTTAGTTTGCCAAGACAGAATTTGCAAAACAAAAAGTGTAAATATGTTTTACACTTCATTAAAAATGGAAGCAATGCGCAACTATTGTTAGCACAGGACAACTTCGTATTAGTAGTTTATTATGTAGCAATGAGTAAATTTATCAATTGTTGCATAATATTTGAACATTTCAATTTTTTTGTTGCCACTTATTTACACATTGCATTTTATAAAATCCCTGAGCGTTTTAATCAATATAACTGGATAGTCTAGATCACATAGTATTTCAATTTTAAAGAGAGTTTAAAGAGAGTTAAAGATCGCAAATACAGCATAAAATGTCACTTACTTTAACTAATAAAGGTTGCATAATTTGATCTCCAGCTAATGAAGAAACAGCTTTAATATTCAAAAATATATAGCCAACTGCTTGGGGTCGGATCCTAAAGGTCACCATTTCAACGTCATTCGCTCCAATCTTCCAAGTTGAACAAATGAAAATAAAAATTAAATCAGAAATAAACATAAGCTACCCTTTATAATTTTCACTCATACTGACGGTCCCCAAATAAGGGCTAACTTAAGGTGTCCCAAATTGCAATTGAGGACCGTTCCCTTTCACCCTCCACCTACATAGTGTCTATAAGTACCTTAACGCTCTTTACTAAAACATTTTTATTATCCCCGGTTGGCTCGAGAAAATCGTACGCATTTGGATTATCCGTCTTGTTCAAGCTTACAGTTACCTAATGGAAGGTACAAGAATTATAAGTTTAGATATGTTTGAAGTGACAATGCTTTGGACCAATAAAACCTACACCTAAATGAGACAATTCCAAAATGAATCCTGTGGGATTTTAATTTAAATATTGTAAAATTTGTTTAACAAGTTTGAAGTGCTTACAAATAATGCGGGGTAATTAATTAACCCAGTGTTCTTACTTTAGGTAAACCTTGAGGAAAGTTGTTGAAAACCATAACCTGAATGGATACCATTTCCGTCCTTTTCACGGAATATGGCAGATTGACAATGATGTAAAACTTCATTGTAGCTGTGAGCTAGGGAATCAAAACTTACACATTGATTAACTTCATTTTTAAAAAAAGACGTGTTGTTTAAATGTTTCTTACATTGCTAGGGACATCGGAAGTGCCTAGACCATTCTTATCATTAATTGCTAATGCCGAGATGACCCATTTGGTAAGCGAATCAGGAACGGTATATGTCAACACAGCCTTCCCATTTTTGCTGAAATGTATCAGATATTGCGGTAAAATAAACAGAAACCAACTGTTAAACCCATAAACCTTAATGATTGAACGAACTTGGTGAGTGTTGTTATCCAAAGCCCAACTTCTGGGAAATATTTCCTGGTGCGCGTTGGTTCCACCATGCCTCCTCCTCCACCAGAAGATTCTTTGATAACTGCCATTGGCCCTTTGGTAGAAACAATTTCATCGCAAACACAAATGAATAAATTTTTTAAAAAACGTTGTCATTGGACTGCCTGGCTAATTGAATGTTGCCGAAAACCATTGCTAAATTTTACTCAAAATATAGTGGTTTTCGGGTCATCCTGCAAAGCGATTTTGGAAGCCACCTACTAAAACCATCAAGCATTACAGGTCCAATTCCATAATAGGGTCGGTAACAGTTACTTTGTTTGTAAACAAGACCGTTGGTGATCAATATAAGACCTACAAACTATAAGAAAACATCGTGTTATTTTAGTAACCCGAGGCACCCACAACTGAATTCTGCCAAAATCAATCTAAGTAACGTTAAATTACTTACCTGAAACATTTGGTCAAATGAACCTCCATACGGGGGTCGACGAATTATGCCAGCATAGTACAAGTCGAAGTAATATCCAGAGCCTATATCGTAGCCTTGCAATTCGTTCACGATCTATTAAAACAGCATATATAAATGTTGATGACTTTAATCATACTTAATAATTATAATCAACTTTTATTGAACATTTTCTCACTAATTATTTGTCGGTAATGTTTAAATAAAACAGCATCCATTCAATGTCAATTTTGTAACCAATTATGCACGTAAACCTCCTTTTTTTTGAAATAACGATAATACGAATAGACAATAAAAGATCCGCGTCAATGAAAAACGTAAATTTTCTAATAAAATTTAAGTTTCATTATTATATTTGTATAATTCGGATATTTATTGAGAAACTGTTGAACAACGAACAATTATTTCCAATCAATAGTGAATCATTAAAGCTTTGAAAAAGGTCACTACAGGCTCCTTGTATCTGCGTTTAACGAAAACTTAGTTCCTCTCACTAAATAAAAATTCTATGCTCAAACTTAATATCAATTAATGTGACTGCAATTTAACAGGGAAATTACGAATCAACTAAGCATTTGGAATGTGATTGGAATTTTTTTTAAATTTGTTTACAATGTTATTTCTGAAATTTTCGGTTCGAAAATCCATTATGTATATAACTTAATTATAAGTTAATTGGATAATTCACTTGCATCTGTTTTGGTGATATCGTTTCCAGGTCTAAGCAGGAGAACACTTTCATCCACGGCCAACAATCCAACAGTAGAGTCCGGCTTACAGTCGATGGTGATGGTAACATTATCTCCAGGTTCAGTGGTGTTCTCGCTCAATTTGATGGTCACCTGTGGTAACACACATTAGAGCAATTAAATAGCTTGCGTGCTTAAAATAAATGTTATATTTGCAATATTTCCGTACCTGGTTTTGCAGAACTCCATCTACAGAAACGTCAATGGCGTCTCCCACAATTTCGCCGCAGCCGGTCACGTAGTAACCTATGATGCGAACATGTGGAGCCATATCACGAGTGAGCTTGAAGCTGAACGAACTCGCTGTCACAGCTACATTTTGGGCTATAAGAATAGCCCCTCTTCCTACCACCTATAAGAAACAAACATAAAAAGCATTTCAGATGCATGGAGACAACAAAATTACGTAGACTGAAATTAGCTTTTGTCTAATAATTTACCTGATATGAAAATGGACCGTCAGGCTTAAACGTGGATGTGACTTTGATTGTCAGAGTATCCCCAACCTGAAAAGATACGATTGTTTGTGAGATCAAGATACGGAACAACTTCTTGGGAATGCGATTGATGTGACATTCAGATCTCCTCCTCCATATTACGGCAAACACGCAAATCACTTCAGTAATGCGTGATTGCCCTATTTTTGGGTGCGTAAAACAAAGTTGCAAAAGTATTCCTAAAATGATGTTTGGCTTACTTTTGGATACTTATTCACCACACTTATAGACACGTATTTGTTGCTGAGAGATGGGGCCACTGAAGCATATCCGTTGCCTGTTAAATCCTTATACAAAACCTGGAAATCGAAACTGCTCATTGAAATTCTGCTAACTTGAAAGCACATTTTATTCTGCGTATTATTTTATTGCATTCTATTATTATTATTATTGCCATAATTCTTTAAAAATCACTTATTTACTTCAACCAGAGACGCAACTAGTAGTGGTGATATGGCTCTCTGGGAGCAATTTTTTCACCATAGAAGAAAATATTGACTAAAACAAATGCAGAAACATTACCGTGATAGTCAGCGATTCGGCATAAGACGGTGGAACGACGGATTTCGATAAGGTCCCATCATTTTCAAACTGGCCACTAATCGTTACGGGATCAAAACCTTCACCATAATTCACCGTAATATTCACCGGTCCTTTTGGAGATGGGGATGCCGGAGAGCCATTTGAAAGGAGTAGTCTCACCTGAAACAAACAAATTTATATTATGATTAAAAATCACACCGAATATAATTAAAAACATGACCGTTACTTCAAAAATAATCATCAATAATACTCATAAGTAATCATCAAGCTCAGCATTTTTGATAAAAGTATACAGTTAACTCAACTGGATATAACTTATAATTTTCCGATAATAGCAATGTAATTTTTATCAAAACCCTATTCGGAAATACTGGACTTTCACGATAATACCTGTAAGGATCAAAAATTCTAAACTAAAAAATAATACATTTTCCCCAACAAAAAATAAATTCGTACCTCAAATATTACTAGTTCCAAAAATGAATATAAATAATTAAAGAAACAGTTTTTTCCAACTTTCCCTTCACTAATCACTATGGAAATAGTCAAAGTAGCACTTCATTTATTGCTTCTATTGCTACGTTTACTTAGTGTTTCATTTTGATTCTCTACATACATTAAGATCCATTATAACTTTAAAAGAGATTGTGTTTCTGAAATAACAACTGTTACTTGTAGGATTTTTATATCAGGATCCGAATACATTTCTATTATGTTTTCATAAAAAAGTACCAATGGTGGTTTGAATTCCAACTTACAGTAAAAACAAAGGGTGTCTCAGGTTTGAAATTCGATTCTTGCTCGACTGAGAGCTGTTGTGTGTTTTCGTAGATATAAATTATGGTTGTACTATTCTTTTTGATGAGGGTGAATTCTTCTGTAACAATGACCACGACAGAAAGGCCACCTCCGTAAAAAGTGGACTTGCTTAGTTGCAGGTCCGTGATGCGCACTTTAGGCTGCGCAATTCCTTTAATCTACATCGTGTACAGGACAATCCACTTTTTACTACGACATAATAGTGTAAATTAGAGAAAAATAGCAATATAAAGAATGCTCAAATTACGGGTCCGGTCAGCACTACTGGTACTGAATGGCAGTCTCGTACATACGAATAGGTGCAATAGGTCTCTGTCATGTTGACCATATATGTCCCAGACACCTGGCCTCCGTTAGTGTACCTATAGTTCAAGCAGAACATTTCACCAGAGGGCAATATTTTTTCTCAACAATCGTGCTAGCATAAACCATTCTGGTATCAGGAATGAAGTTAAAGGTTACTAACGATGCAGAAATAGAAATAGGAATCTCAACATCGTCTCGCGTAACAATTGGAGGTGGAGTAACAACCACTTCAAACTTCGGCAGAACTGAGCAACGAATGCAGGATAAAATATTCATATCAAAAATTGCAACCGAAATCACAGTATGTTTAATCGATTATCCAACTCACCGTATTCTGAAACCACAAATGATTCCGAGGCAATGACGTCCTAAAACGAATTTTATTTTAAAATGTCGTATTTAAAAGTCGAATTTAAGTTTGTGAAAAGTAATTACAAAACGGTTAATTACCGATATTTGGGCATGTAATTGCCAATTGCCCAGAACGGGCTGGTCGCTTAACTGAAGCTCATTCTGAAAGATTCCTGCATAATTGTTTTAACGAAACAAAAAAAATCGTTTATCCATTTTCTTATTTCACAAACTGTACAAATGTGATTGTTATTAGAATGCTTACCGGATTTTGGCGCAGGGACAATCCACTGTTTAATTCTGTTATTGTCAGCATCCTATAATAAGATGGAAATCAAGATTTAAAAAATTGCAAACGTTTGAAAATTAAGCATAAATATATAATTTTTGTGCTCACGTTCACGTAAACGGTCAATGTATTGTTTTTATAGGGCAGCAAATTGGAGTTAAACGCAACTACTCGAAATTGAACTGAAAAAAGTATTTTCCCATTATGATAGCATGTTAGCACGAACTGTGACAATGTTAATTTAAGGCAATATGGTGGCTACCTTTTTGACCTCGTTGATATATAGATTTGTCCATTTGAATAAGGATGGAAAACTGCTTGTTGTTGAAACCTAAATCTGTGGTTCGCTGGAAAACAGCTGCTCCGGTACCATTGCACTTAAGTCGATAGTTGCCCGGTCCCCAATTACCAATCTAAGTTTAAAATAGAACATTATCACAAACAGTACTTATAAAAGTGGCATTTACTAAAAAATACTAGATGACCAAGCTCTCACTAAGGCACCGTCCATAAATGATGTCACACTTTTTTGCCTCTTTTTAAAC
>JAQIXS010001105.1:0-33817 GCA_034700785.1 Rossiulus vilnensis | reverse complement strand
TGACATTTGAGAAGTAAATTCTTCTGTAAGCGTTTGCTCTTGGACTGTAGTCGATTTAAATGTAGTAAATTCTAAAGGTGCAGTGGTTTTTTCGTCAGTGGACACGTACGTTGTCATAGAAATTTCTTTTGGCCTAATATGTTCATCAAGTAATGTCGTGCGCACTGTACTAAATTCATAATTAGTTGTTGTTTCTTCATATAAAGTTGACATTTGAGAAGTAAATTCTTCTGTAAGCGTTTGTTCTTGGATTGTAGTCGATTTATATGTAGTTAACTCTAAAGGTGCAGTCGTTTTTTCGTCAGTGGACATGTACGTTGTTATAGAAATTTCGTTTGGCCTAATATGTTCATCAAGCACAGTCATGCGCACTTTACTAAATTTAGAATCATTTGTTGTTTCTTCATCTAAAGTTGACATTTGAGAAGTAAATTCTTCTGTAAGCGTTTGCTCTTGGACTGTAGTCGATTTAAATGTAGTAAATTCTAAAGATGCAGTCGTTTTTTCGTCAGTGGACACGTACGTTGTCATAGAAATTTCTTTTGGCCTAATATGTTCATCAAGTAATGTCGTGTGCACTGTACTAAATTCTGACTCAGTTGTTGTCTCTTCATCTAAAGTTGACATTTCGGAAGTTAATTCTTTTGTAAGATTTTGTTCTTGGACTGTAGTCGATTTAAATGATGTAAATTCTAAAGGTGCAGTCGTTTCGACAGTCATCATGTAAGTTTCTGTAAAAATTTCTTTTGGCATAATATGTTCATCAAGTACAGTCGTGCGCACTGTACTAAATTCAGAATCAGTTGTTGTTTTTTGATCTAAAGTTGACATTTGAAAAGAAAATTCTTCTGAATGCTTTTGTTTTTCGACTGTAGTCGACCCAAATGTAGTAAATTCTAAAGGTGCAGTCATTACCTCATCAGTACTCATGAACATTTCTGTGGAAATTTCTATTGGCCTAATGTGTTTATTAAATACTGTCGTGCGCACTGTACTAAATTCAGAATCAGTTGTTTCTTCATCTAAAGTTGACATTTGAGAAGTAAATTCTTCTGTAAGCGTTTGCTCTTGGACAGTAGTCGATTTAAGTGTAGTAAATTCTAAAGGTGCAGTCATTACTTCATCAGTACTCATGTACATTTCTGTGGAAATTTCTATTGGCCTAATATGTTTATCAAATACTGTCGTGCGCACTGTACTAAATTCAGAATCAGTTGTTGTTTCTTCATCTAAAGTTGACATTTCGGAAGTAAATTCTTTTGTAGGGTTTCGTTCTTGGACTGTAGTCGATTCAAATGCTGTAAATTCTGAAGGTGCAGTCATTTTTTCATCAGGGGACACGTACGTTGTCATAGAAATTTCTTTTGGCCTAATATGTTCATCAAGTACAGTCATGCGCGCTGTACTAAATTCACTATCAGTTGCTGTTTCTTTATCTAAAGTTGACATTTGGGAAGAAAATTCTTTTTTTAGCTTCTGTTTTTCGACTGTGGTCGAGCCAAATGTAGTAAATTCTAAAGGAGTAGTCGTTTCTATAGTCTTCATGTTCGTTTCTGTGGAAATTTCTTTTGGCCTAATATGTCCATCAAGTACAGTCGTGTGCACTGTACTAAATTTACTATCAGTTGTTGTTTCTTTATCTAAAGTTGTAATTTGAGAAGTAAATTCTTCTGTAAGCGTTTGTTCTTTAACTGTAGTCGATTCAAATGCAGTAAATTCTGAAGATGCAGTCATTTTTTCATCAGTGGACACGTACGTTGTCATAGAAATTTCTTTTGGCCTAATATGTTTATCAAGTACAGTCATGCGCGCTGTACTAAATTCACTATCAGTTTCTGTTTCTTTATCTAAAGTTGACATTTGGGAAGAAAATTCTTTGTTTAGCTTCTGTTTTTCGACTGTGGTCGAGCCAAATGTAGTAAATTCTAAAGGAGTAGTCGTTTCTATAGTCATCATGTTCGTTTCTGTGGAAATTTCTTTTGGCCTAGTATGTCCATCAAGTACAGTCGTGCGCACTGTACTAAATTTACTATCAGTTGTTGTTTCTTCATCTAAAGTTGACATTTGCGACGTAAATTCTTTTGTAAGCTTTTGTTCTTGGACTGTAGTCGATTTAAATGTAGTAAATTCTGAAGGTGCAGTCGTTTTTTTGTCAGTGGACACGTACGGTGTCATAAAAATTTCTTTTGGCCTAATATGTTCATCAAGTACAGTCGTGCGCACTGTGCTAAATTCACTATTAGTTGTTGTTTCCTCATCTAAAATTGACATATGAAAAAAAAATTCTTTTTCAAGCTCGTGGTCTTTAACTGTAGTCGAGCCAAATGTGTTAAATTCTACAAAAGCATTCGCTTTCTCGTCAGTCAACATGTACGTTTCCATAGTAATTGCCTTTGTACTAGTCCGCTCATCAAATACTGTCGAGCGCATGCTACTAAATTTAGAATCACTTGTTTCTTCATCAAAAGTTGAAGTCTGAATTAAAAATTCTTTTTTACTCTTCGTCTCTTCAACTGGAGTCGTTTCCATCGTGGTAAATTCTAGCTGAATTGGCTTAGTTTCGTCAGTTATCATGTTCGTCTTATATTCAGCTAAGGTAAAACTTATTGTTGGCGAGTGTGAAAAAACTGTGGGTTTGTCAGTTTTTTCCAGATATGTTTTAGATGAAAATTCTTTTGCTATGAATTCTTTATCGTTTGCGGAGCTAATTATTGTAGAAACGTGAGAAGGAATGGTGGTTTCCTCAGTTACAGCAGAGACATTAAGAATAAAAGACTCTGGGATAATATCCTCTTCAAGTATTGTAGAGGTATTTCTGAAATAGTCTGTACGAGCGTTGGTAGTATCAGTCAGCATTGTGTTTTTAGTGATAAACTGCTTTGGGAGAACTTTCCCTCTCACCGATGTCGATATAACTGCCGAGAGCTTAGATGGAACTGTAGCTACATTTGCAGTGACGGAAGTGGGATAAGAAAAATCTTTCGGAAGATCATTTTCTACCATGGTAGCGCAAATAGCGCAGTTAGAAGTAGTGCCTGTTTTGTCTAAAGAGGAAGGAAAATTCTCTTTCCATGTATCTTCAACAGTGGTCAAACCAATTGAGGACTCACTAGTTTTTACGTCATGCACCGCGAAACTAAAAATTAAGCCTGGAGATTCAGTAGGTTGTTCAGTCAGCATGAATGATTCAGAATTAGATTCTTCTGGAATTATTTTCTTAGTAACTTCCGTTATCCTTGTTGATCTGTCAGAAGGAACAGCTGTTTTCTTAAACAACCCTGAAGTTGTATAAGAAAATTCTTTACGCATAATGTCTTCGACAATTGTCGAGTCTTCAGGGAGAGCAGTCGCTTCCGCACTCGTTTGAGAATTGCCGTTTACCTCCGATGTACTGATAGCTGAGAAATTTAAAGAAATAACGGTTTCGTCAGCCACTACTGAAGGTCGAAAAGTATCTGGTATAGGAATAATCTGCTCTTCAACATCTGTCAAGAGAATCGCCGATGACGTTGGAGCATCAGTGTGCCCGTCAGTGATAACTGATCTTTCAGTAGGGAACTCTTTAACCATATGTGGTTTTACTATTGAGGACTGAACCGTGGAGGAGTAATCGCTTGCTATGTCGTTGTAAGGTACAGTTTCGTCAGTTACTGCAGACGCCTCATGTTGGCTTGTTTTTTCTAGGTCGATTACTGAAGGTTGAGCTGAAGCAGTGATTTCGCAGTTTATTGTGCAAGGTTGAGTGTAATGCCCAGCTATTTTCGACGGCAGGGAAGCGTTTCTGATGGTTCCTTCGCTCGTGTCATTGTCTGGAAGCAATCCATTTGTCACTCGTGCAACTGGATCATCGACAACAGAACCTGTCTGCCAGAATAACGAAGGAGTAGATGCGTCTACGGACAATGTCTGCTTTTTAGTAACTGACTCAGTTGTCTCCATGTACAGCTCAGAAAGCTTCTTCCATAAGGGACGCATTGTTAAAGGTGCGGTGTTAAAAGCTACATCTTTTTCGCAATGGGGATTCACAGGCATCGTGGTGTCAGCGAAGATTTTTTCGTGCTGTTCGGCTAGAGGCAGAAAAGTCGAACGCGTTGCTCTTTGCAGCTTATCTATGTAAAATTCTTGCTCGGTAAAGTCGTTCTCCGAAAGTTTCACGTGCCGGAATTATATAAGCATGCACCTTACCATATGTTTTCTTCGTTCCTCTCCAGGATGAGTAAAACGGGATAGCCGCAGTCTGGCTGGTCACAGGCCATGAATATTTCGGGAACTTGTGCTCTTCTGGCACTTGATAAGCGCGATCAGAATAGGCATTTGGCGGGCTGGATCCAATCTTAAACAAGTGCAGGTGCTGTTCGCAAACGCTAGATGTTTCCTCAGACACCATTGCGTTAAGGACATACCACAGCTTCTTCGTGGTTACTGCTTTTTGAGCACTGAATGTTTCGGGGAAGGTTTCCAGTATACACGCCTGGGCATTTTCTATCAAATAAAAAACACTTGTCAGGTATCGTCCAATGCAATTGTTTTTCATTAACATTTAGAGCAGTGTTTCTCAACGTTTGTCGCATGAGTATAGAAATGGGAATTTTAGGCTTTTTATAAATTTGCTATTGCTATGTCTACGAGTTTCCCGCTTTTTGCTTTTAGTATGCCCTTGCATTCATCCCCGTGTTCTGGCTTTTCTAAAAAGGTTGCTTATAGCGCTCTCACCTCATTCTTCTAAACATTTAGTAATAAAGTGCACTTATAGGCCTATGCATAATAGGAGATAACTTACAAATTTTCCCCTAACAGATTTGTGGAAATTTTCCCCTAACAGATTTGTGGAAATTTTCCCCTAACAGATTTGTGGAAATTTTCCCCTAACAGATGTGGAAATTTTCCCTTTGATTCTTGGAATAGCTGGAAAAACTATGGTAGAGATTTTCTACCATGCAAAATATATACTCATATTTGCTACATTTCTTTGCCATAGTATAGAAGCTGTTTTCAACTAAGGTTTCAGTTTTGGTTTATAATTTTCGCTAGTGTCTAACCGACAGCATATTTTTATCATATTGCCTTTTGCATAGTTTTGTCAGCAATTCCACGAATCAAGGAGACAATTGCTGACATTTTCTACCATGCAAAATGTACTCTTGTAGTTGCTGTATTTCTTTGCCCTTGTATACAATTTGTTTTCCAGTTTGATTCAGTTTTGGTTTACAGTTTTAAGAAGAAAAAAGTACGCGACGGCCTCAAATGGACTTTCCTGCATTGTAGCATCGCATTACAGGTTGCATAACTTGCTCAAATGTTACAAATAAACGGGCATTTTGAAAAATAAAGTCAGCAAATATAATAAGTATATAAAGCAAAAAGGTTAAAGTAACCTTTTTTTATTGTCTCCATGTTTTTGGCTTTGCCTTAACTATTTGCCTGAAAGAATATTTGGCTAAAAGAATACATCATGATCTAACAGCTAAACGTTGCCTGGGGCGTTTCCTTGTATTAACATTTCTTTTATACATTTTTAAATTATGCAAAATGCCTTAAAAAGCTGGAATGATAATTACAGGCCACAGACAACCGTTTTTAATGCTAACTAAAATTTCCAGTGTATTTATCTAAAATCGTGGAGAGATGACCACTGGGTTTTTAAATTAAATCATTACTACCTCTCCCCATTGCATTCGCCATTGGTGGTTTGAGAAACACTAATCTAAAGAAAGTTTAATTTGAACTTTAATAAAACAGTCAACAAAAAGCGTATAAAACTGCTGACGCTCCTGTAACTTGAAATCTATTAAACATTCTACCATGCAACGAAAAAGGAAATCTCTAATTTTTTAAACACGCGCTCGAAGACATCACAATAACAAAAAAAGGTGGTTGCAAATCCAGAACGAAAATTGCGACAATGCAACATTAAGCATTTTGGGTTGTGTGGTATGGAAAGTGCCGATGATTCTTTTGGAAAGACTTATTTAAATCATACCGAATACATAACCCTATTTTGATACAGATTGATATACAAACTTTGTCGACAATACGAAATTTGATCGACTTGATCCGCCAAATGTCTATTGCAGCCTAATAATGACCAGTTTCGCAATGAAGGAAAAATAAATATTTATTTCAAATTTAACGAATGTGGTTTACTGTCTCCACAAAACAAAATAGAAAACGTACATTCCTGTACGTACAATACTTATCATACCAAAATATATAGATTACGTTAGGACTAGGAATCTAAAGAATTGTTGGCAATTTTATTTTGTTTCTCCGTTTTACATCGGTTAAAACTACCGACAGTGCCAATTAACAAATGTCATACATATCTTTTAATAAGATCGCTGACAAGTAAAAATCCTTTTAAATTTAAAGTTCTACTCTTGAAGTTTGTACCCCAGATAATGGCAGATCATGCAACGCGTTGTAATGCATGAGAAATTGAAAACGCTGATTAGATCAATTTACCTTGACTTTGTCGGTAAATGAGAACCTGGCCAAAACTGCAAATGTTCGCCTCTGAAATAGTAAAAAAACCGGTTAATAACACAATCAGATCATAGAACAAATAATCCAGTATACAGGTTGTAGGACTATTGCTTGGTTTTTATTAATATGAAATTTTTAAAAGACCATATGCAGTGAAAGTCAATTATCGGTAGCCGGGGACGTGACTAATTCTGACAACTGAATTCCTGAGATAACCGAAAGGATGGTTAAGACAGGTATGATAGGTATAGTAAGTAAAGAAGATATAAAAGGTATAAGCGAACAAATACGTAAAAGCAAAATTTTGTTCGAAAATTATTTTCTTTCCCTTTTTGTTATGATGCTTTTTCAATGTTTACCAGCTCGAGACTTCGGTTAGTCCGAGTGCTTATCCGAGATTAAGCCAAATATCGCATGAGCGGTCCTCGGATAATCGAGCTTCAATAGTATAGTAATTTTCATCTACCAGTTTTTGTGCTAGGAAATAAGCCCCATAACACCCTCTTTCAATTACGAAGATTATTTCATTTATACTTCGAATTTTCTTTATTTAAAACAAATGATAATTGAAGCCTTTGTTTCATTAACTCACCAGAAATGCAACTGTCTTCCTGTTGAATCCATAGAAAATCGTAGTCCAGTAAATTTGTGACTGCCATCATTTGTACATTAAACGACGTCATACGCCTCAGTTCATTCACAACTTGAAACGACAATTGCATCAAACATTAGGTTAGTTGGAACATGCTCATCAGTAAACGTCAGCAAAGGTAAGAAATTTTCGCTGATAATTTACCTTGATAGTTGTAACCAAACATCCCCAAGTCAGTGGATAAAAATAGCCACAAATGACTCTTATAAGTAAGACAGAAAAGTCGGGAAATGACTGAAAAAGTATTCACTCGCGATATTACTTCAAACTCATCGCTGTATTGAAGCACGTTCAATTCCCCTGGACAGGATAAACAAAAAAAATCATGGAAATGTTAAAGCTAATCAGCATTTGGTAACAATAGCGAAAATTAGAAAAGCCGAGCACAAATCTAATTTTTGCTTGCCTGTTTTAGTGGCTACAGCAAGAATGCCAGCACTATAGTGTGTGCATGTTTCAATGGTTAGCACGGTCAAGTCAGTGGTCATCGACAGTTTTAACTCAAATCTATATCTTGACTGAAACCATTCAAACACGGAGATTCGAGTAGAAGAAACTTGCAGAGAAGACATAACGATCTGGAAAAGAAGATTCAGATTCAATTAATAAACGACTAGCCCAATTCATAGAGAAATCGCGGGGAGTGATATGTTCATTTTCCTAATTTTAATAAATTAAAAACACGCAAAAAATGTGAAAGCAAAAGAATGTCGTAAAAAGGTAGGCTACCTTCTCCCCCTCCAAATAATGAACTTGGTTTAATAGCCTGGACGTCCCCGTTAAAGTGAACATTGCCTAGCATTGACTGACGTAAATGTTCAACATTCTAACTGTTGTGTTTCATACTTAATTAACATGGCTTTCTAGGGCTTTCTGCTACTAAGTACTTGAAGTACGTGGTGCTATTTTTCTGTAGCTATATTTCTATACCTTTTCGTCATGGAATTATGGAAAAATTTTCCATTTGGTTTTTCAATTTGGCCTTTCGTGTAATATGGTATTTTTCATTAGTTACATTTGAAAACGATATTTTTATTGAAATTAGACAAAACCCCATAATTTCTGATTTTCATCGTTTTGTCCAAAAATTTAACCTATGGCATTGCTTTAAACGTAATAAACCCTAATTAGTTCTCATAACACTGTCGAAGCTATTATCCGAGGTAGATAGGACCACGGCTGTCGCAGGTAATTATTTCCTCGGATAATCCAAGGTTAGTTTAAAATAGGTGCATGTACACGGTAAATACGACACATGCCAAAGATCAAAAATAACTTGTTTATCTGTTCAGAGCATCGGTTAATCTGGGTGCTTATCAGAGGTTGCGTCATCTGTTAATTCGAGCATCGGATAGCCGGTCCTGTGACCATTCAAAGCTTCATTATGACATGTTTACCTGTTTTAGATGAGCGTTGAATTTTACATGCACGTCTGTGGCATAAGTAGTCAAATGCTGCACGAAATCAATCTTTCTCTGCTCTGTCGACAAGCGTTGAACTGCAATGCCTTTCATATGAAATCCAATTTGGACTGATGTCAAGATCCAAGCAGTACTGTCAAACACCGCAAAGTCTATGAACTGGCCAATATCTAGATTCCACAACCGATTATCCTGCGAATTCCACACTTTGGAATGGAGTTGTTTCCCTGTAGATTCACTCAACAAAAGCAGTGCGATGTTTGTTCTAGTCAGGGCGAATAAAAAAAAACAGTTGCTTGCAAATGGGAACGCATCTTACAAATAAACAATGAATTATCAACTCACCCTTCGAAAAATGCTTCACACTTTATCAGATGATCATACAAGTAGAACGAGCCAACTTCCACTTCATTCAAGCCTCTGTTGACCCATACCGTGTACGATTTATTCCTTTCTACTGATTCAATGCTTACAGAACCAATCTGTGGCAAAGAACTCGTTTTGTGGGTACGGCAAATATGGAGACTGGCAATTTGCTTGTAGAAAGCGAAATCTTCAAGTCTGTAATGATCTAAACCCACACTAACGTATTATTAAAAAACTTCCAAAAATAAATAATTTCTGAAGAATAAGTGCCATGATTTGCACATCAGAATAAATTTGATCAATTTAAGTATTTTATTTAGTATAATCTTACTATATTTTTAGAAAGATCCTATTAATAAGCAATTTTAAAACGCCAAAAACATTTTACTCAATGTCATATGTACCAAGTGGAAAACCTTCCAAAAAAAAAACTCCGAGAAACTACAATTGTCTAATCTGCTTTAGTACTTTAAAAATTTTAAAAGTAAATTTATTGCTTTCGATAATATTAGCAGCATTTATTGCACAAATGGCGAAAACAGAATTTACCAAAAGAAACCTCCGCTATTTTTTGTTGTCGGTTAATTTAAACTCGAAAAATGCACTTAAGGAAACAACGTTCTGCTATACGTGTACAACAAGTATATAATAAAGTTGCTATCAAGCAATCTTACCTCGTAGAATCGTTTTGAAATCAAAAACCTGCTGGCAGGATGACTTCGTTAACTTCAAGACTGATACTGACTTGTTTTCTTTGTGACTGGAGTCTAAAACAGGTATCAGAAATGCAACAATGTCAAAAAAGGAAACTGCAGTAATCATAAGAATTTGTTTAAGATATTTCACCCAAAAATGGCAGCTGATCTGGCACATGTATAAAGCCATCGAAATGCACATTACCAACGAGTCTAAGAGTTTTGCTGACAGCTGAAATAATTAACAAGATCGAAATGAGCATAAGCAGTCAATTTTTTCCCAAAAAAGAATCCTCCAAGTTGTACTTACACGAATATCCAGATTCGATTCCCTTAGTAACATTTAAGCGATGTTGAAGACTTGTCCGGACAACAGTGGAAAAGTTTGTCGTTGGAAACCCGCATATAACGGAATCGAGGAAATGGGCATCTCTGAATCTCTTTTGTCCGTAGACATTTAACACCGGAGACCTCAAATCCACAGCAGATTTCTTCCAATTACTGATATTTACGTTCATCAGCGATCCACTCAACTTTACAAAAAAAAAGGGTTTGGCTATCATAAACTAAATGGCAATTAAAAGATATCCATCCATAAAACAACCTTTTTAACATAACCTTATTTAATCTGTTAAGTTAACGGTCGAATTTAACTAAACTAGACGTCATTTACATTACAATTTGACATCTTATGTGAAAGTGCGACGTTAGTTTAGGCTGAAATTTACGACACTTATTGTGGCTTATGGTTCAGGGTAACAGTATCCAGTGAAAAAACGCCGAATTCCAAATTTGCCGAATTAAAAAACGCCGAATGCTTAAAAGGCTAAATGTAGAAACCCGAAAGTGCGAGAAGGAGATAGGCTATAAAGTAGAGAATAGAGAATCTGCATAAATTAATTTTTTTTTAAAATTAACATAACTTCGTATCGAACTTAAATTTTGATTGAAGGTCAATTAATAAAAGGGAAACATCAATTTTAGTTTTTTTTCATAAATGAATAATAAAATATTCGATAATAATAATACTTTCGAAAATGTGAAGTATTTATTAAGTTACTTAACGTCAATTAAAACAAAGAGGAAAAATAAAGGAATATTTGGATTAGAATTATTTTGAGACTTTCTTGCAAATTTACTTACAAGTGTTTTAGAAATACCCTATAATTAAAAAAACGACATACGCAAATTTTCTTAAATGCAACATTTCTTTACAAAAACTCAATCAAAGGAACGCAATATGTAGGTGAAATTTTTACAAAAACAGGATCCTGGTGTATTTAGAAATTTTGTCATTTTCAGCGTTTTATCCTTCGTCTTTTTTACTTGCTGCGATTTTAATTACAGTATTGTCACCTTCCGCGAATTTATTGCGTACTATTGCATTCGGCGTATTCACTTTCGGAGGTAAGGGGTAGAGGGGAATTACGCAGTTAATTTCACAATAATTTATCAGCTTCGTCCAATATAAATGCACCAAGATTATTTGGACATTTGTGCTAAATGGGACAATGAGTGGGTAAGGCTACAAAAGTTACGTTTACATTGCCGGCATCCTCAAACTGAAGAAGCAAAGGATTATCCCTACCTCCACATTGTCCACTCTTAAATCTGTGAACTTCATTTTTCCTTCCAAAACCAGAATGTTTTTCGTCGTCGTTTTGGTTGCCAACGCAACGCCATTGAAGGTTCCATTAACAACAAGGTTGTCAGGTATGGTGACAGAACCAAGAAAAGCCACTGGCCCACGTTTCCGTTGGTAAGTTGAACTTGAAGAAAAACGAAGAATGTAAAAGGGCGAAGTTCGTTAACGCAATTTGACGCTTTGCTGAATCAGTACCTTGAATAAGGCTTTTTCGCAGAACTAAACCTGTCTAGGCGAGACACCATCGCGTTTTCCATATCCAGCAGGCTAGTTTTCAAATCATCGTGGAAAATTGTGCCACCGATGAATCTTACGGTACCCCCATATAAAATCTGTGACGTGTCCACAGTAACCATTTTGGCAACTAGAGGGGCCAGGCGGAAGTTGTTAAAGTATCCAACGAGCTTTACTTCTTTAGCTAATGGTTAATTAGACGAACACTTGCATTAACAAAACTAGACATATCGAAAGTTATTCATAAATTTCAACTTATAACCCAGCGTATTCGTGCCATTTGTGCTTTGTAGTGTTTGGGTCAGTTTTGGCTATTAATCTTCGAAATAATTTCATAATCCCTTAGAAGTACTGCAATGATTGTGCAGTTTTTCGATTATAAGATTGCACAATTATTTCACATTTTTATACAGTAAAACTATGCAATTTTGCTTGAAACTGCCAATATTAGTAAAGATTATAAAACGCAACAAATAATATATATTTTTACAGATTTTCTACTCAAGTTGGCATGATTTGTCTCCATTCCAGCGCCAGCAAATTAATTTAAGTTCGATTTTATAATGTGTGGTTTATCTTTAAACGCGTGCAAGAATTTGAATTATGCTATGTCAAGTAGCCTACGATTTCGGTAT
Source organism: Rossiulus vilnensis (assembly GCA_034700785.1). NCBI lineage: Eukaryota > Metazoa > Arthropoda > Diplopoda > Julida > Julidae > Rossiulus > Rossiulus vilnensis. Next base: position 21,686 of record JAQIXS010001105.1, on the reverse strand, counting down.
ATGCCTATGAGCTTTTTGTTAAATAAACGAGTGTTTAAATTTTAAGAATTGTTACCGCACTGACGGATCCTTCTAAAAACCCATCATAAACCCAGCCTTGCAAGTAGCCTAATCACAATTTGAATCACAATCACAATCTGTCATATTCATCTCTCGTACGTGTTTTTTTCAATTGAGACTAGCCACTAAGAAATATTACCTATGTGTACTTCTCGAAAGCGATTCTTCAAAGCAATTGAAGATTTATTCCACACAACTGCTTCCTTGATGAACAGCATCCATGATATACCATCAACATGATCTTAAAGAAATAAATGTATAAGTAATGGTTGCCTCCAAGTAAACGCGCGCATTATCGGAAATGGTTTTTGACCTTACCTGTCACAACAAGATTTCCATATAACACTATCCGATCTGCATCCATGATATCTACTAGCAACTGCCGATTGGTTTCAATAGGTTTCAGAGTAAAAAGGTTTCTGTCGATGCCTACGTAGTTTTTGAAGTGCTTCGGAGCCTTTATAATGACATTCTGCACCACAGAAATAAACGCTGTGTCGGTTAGGTAAAAGTGATTGTAAAAAAACTACAAGCCTTTTAATTCAAGTAAAAAATCTGGCTTTTTGCCAGATCAATTTTGCTCTGTAACTCTTGGCGGTATTTTCATTACAATAAAACAAATTCAGTTTGTAAAAAACGCTATTTGCACCATTACAGCGCATTTATTATGTAATTTTCATATTATTATTAAAATTAAAAACAATGCACAACGACGTTGGATTGTTTGGCACGATATTGAACGTTATCAGTAAAAAAGAGGGAACCATCAATTCTGAAAGAACTGATACTCCATGTCGTTTCATAAAGCCTAATATTATGATATTCAATTATTATAAAAGAGGTCTTAATCAAATGTAAGAGCTGAAAAATGTATTGTAATTATTAAATGACTACTTTATTACATTTTTTCACAAATTGATATTGTACGGACATAAATGGACTGTTTTTTAAATTTTAATCTAGTCTTCCAACTTCTAAAAAATTTCACTCAAAGAACAAGCATGTTCTACCAATACTAGCCGATTTGATTTTATGATCTATGCAACTCTTACTGTTCGATCTAGTTATAAAAATCGATATTTACGTGCCAAATTCGTTGACAACCACATGTTTTCTTAGCTTTAATTACACTGATATATAAACCTTTTCTCTGCTTATAAACCTAATTTGCAATATTTAGGAACGCAATTTTAAGAAACGCAAATTTAAACAATTTGTTTGGGGGCTATTTTCCCTTTTGAAAACTGCAGTTTTAAAACAGATGAAGTATTAAACCTCAAAATTTGTCCGTGGTTACTATTATAGTGCCGTTCATCGTGACAGCAAAAATAGCAAAATAATTTTGCCGGGGCATTGCGGAATACACTTTTTGACGTTTATCATATGCATCCTACTTTTCATATTTTACAATGAAAGAGGTATCCTACCTTATAACGCTTACTGACAAAATTAGAAGGGCGCAACCCATTTATCTTGTTTGTAATTATCAATGTATTGTTGACGACCAGCTTATGAAATGTGCCTGCATTCACTAGTGACGAACCCAAACCGATAGCTATTGAAAGAAATATTTCACAATTAAACAATTATTTCACATTTGATATTCCAAATTAAGTTTCCTGTTACAATGATAATGACCATCAAGAACGTAGCCAACTACATCCACGTCGTTGAGAATTTTCACTCTGAGATCGACAATTGTCAGCGGGCCTTTAATTAGTGGCGTCTCACTTCCATTTATCAATAAAGAGTCAAACAGAAGGCGTTTCACATTCACACCATTAATTTGATCTGTAATTGGAATTTAAAACAATATTTTAACACTCAGATTTAATAAAACAAAAATTAAATGAGAACATTTCGAGCAATAACTAGAATTAGATATTAGGCAGACCAAAATGCCTTTACTGCCAGGTTGTAAAATCCAATGTGATACATATAAAGCTACTTTACACATCTAATCACTATTTGATAACTTTCGTATTGAAAGTAACCTGATATTTCAATGGTTTTTTTTAAAATTGCGGTTGGCGTCTTTGTTAGTTTTTATAGCTGTAAATTAAATATGAACTTCAAGCTACCCCCGATAATAATTAAACAAGTTCATAGGCAGTGAAAGCAGAAATCCCCTTCCCTATTCAAGGTAAAAGCTAAATAAAATCTTCGAGAATTTCTAAGAAAATTGAAATATAGGCTAGAATGTATTATTCCCTCTGGCAGTTTCTTTAATTTTCGCGTTACCTCCACATTTCTAGGCAAGCTTGTAAATATAGATATAGCCCTGGTTAAAATCAAGGATTCGCATATTTCTTCCTCATCGCAAAAAAAGTTATTCAAAAATGTTTGAATCCTGGACGTACTAGAATTTATAATGTTTAGACTCCCCCTTCCCCTGTCCGATTTTAATTCACTCCTCACTCCCCCCGACCTTCCCCTTGCATGCCACGTCCGAAATGAAAAAAAAAATACTTTCACATTAAATATAACACATATTATTTCAAATTAATCTATAAGCATCGGATCGATAGTGACACCTTCATAAACGTAGTCAGCTGCGAAGCAAAATATTGGTTTTTTTTCAGTTTTCAGTCATTTCTTTCTGTATTAAATTCGGAAATTCCAGCTGACTATCCGAACGTTCTAATTTCTTTAAACCCCCTTACTCTCCATGTCCAACAGTGTTTTTTTTTTGTGCAATCTCCTAATCCTCCCCCTCCCTACCCTGACGTCCTTTATGGATGGCTTCTAAAGCATATGAACTAAAGTGGAGACCTAGGGTGTTTTTAAAAAATGCAGGTGCCCTAAAACGGGGTTGAAGAAACCTTCCCCTCCATCAAAAAATCCTTGATTTGGCACCTGCTACCAAGAACCAGTGGAAATCCTTAATGGCGTTACTAAGAAGGAGTATAAATTTAACTGATAGAAGAAAATATTTACCTGTCATCAATGATTTTAGATGCAGAAAGGGATTGAAGTGCACGATTCCTTCGATAACCAGATTTGATCCATCACTGCTACATGACCCCGAAACCAGCTCGCTCCAGCTCTTTGAGCGAAAGTAAACTTCTCCAGAGACATCAAAGTATGCCCCAAGTACGTGCAAGTCTCCAAGGAACACTTTCGTGCCAGTAAGCTGCTGACTGTCGCCTGCAACAACAGCGTCTGTGAAGAAGTCTTCGAGATTAATCCCAGACAGCAAGCCAGCCACACTAACACCATCTGCAGACACTGCAGTGCCAGATCGCAATAAAGCCTGATTCGCCAGCAGAAAAGATCCACTGTGGTTCTTGGTAAATTCTAACTGTTTGGAGCAAAACTGGTAAACGTCTTCCAAAGTCCGAAGGGTTAATGATTGGTCGAAATGCACTGTTGAGCTCAGTGACTGAGGGCTGCCATCTATCATCACAACCTCACTGGACAAGTTGTCAAAATTGATGCCATTTACAAGATGCGCAATAACGGTGGCACCGTAGAAAGTAAGGTTATGAAATGACTTCATGAAAACTGCATACGGCTGTTGGGCCGCCAGCACAGGTACCAAGTCATTGCCTTTGGATAGAAGATTGCTCAATTTGAACACTTTGAGATTAGTGCGGCTCAAGAACACTGCTTCTTCAAACACCAGATCATCCTCTTTCGTCAAAGCAAATTTATTCCAGTGAAAGATGGAAGGCGTCAAAGATCCAATAACCTTGATGCGTTTAACATTAAACGAGTTAAGGTGTAGTGTAGAATGTGGTTTGTCTTCACCTGATTTTTAAAAAAAAAATTAAAACGCTGAAACAGTGGTGGTCCAGGAAACACCACGGAGTTTGTGGCGAGATTAAATATTAAAGCAATTCATTTTCAGTAATTGACAATTACGTACCTTCACTTCGGGTGGCATTCACTGCAAGATTTGTGAACACTTTGTAGCCTTAAGAAATTGAAAATGAAACACTGTCAGAGCGTATGAAATAGGGTACGTTAATCAGTTTGACTACCATTTAGCCTAATTATATGGCCCATTTCTCGAATTAAATGTCTAGAAATATTAATTCAAGGATATCTAGAATTATAGCCTATGCTTACTCTGAGCGAGTAAAATTACCTGTGATAAACTGATGGGTCCCACTGACAATCGCATGTGAGAACAAGTCTATAGCATTGATGTGTCCTTTGACGATCAACGCTTGTACTTGCAGTCCAGAAAGCGTCAACTGGTCAACATTCCATCGGTGGGCGCTATCTAAGTAGTGCACTTTATCGTTGAAGGGGAGGTCGTTCACTGTGGACGACTGCACTATGACGTCTTTTCCAAACCTTAAATCCTTCCATCGAATCACAGAGTTGATGACTTGTGATGCTTCCGTCCTCATCGCAAAAAGGCTGAATCTTTCTAGGTTTATGGAATTGATGGCGTTTAGCACGCGCATCTTATCCACCACCGTCACGCTCGAATTGAACATGACATTAAATTCAACTATGTCGTCGCAATCAACGAATACTGTCTGTGCGACTAGTCCATCCCAGTGCACGCCTCCAATTACCTTGCTTTCAACGAACAGGTTCTCTGCCTTGAAGTCTCGCGTAAACACCAACTCGCCATCAAGTGTCTGGTCGCCGCGATTCAACAGGAGATCACCCACTGTAAGTCCATCCAAGTGGCCATGCACATACGCTACATCTGCCACCAGCTTCTGGATCGGCACGGATTGCACGGTGAAAGCATTGGAGCGACCAAGAACAGCAAAATCTTGGGGAAAGGCTATTCCGTTAACATAACCAACCAGAACGGCTGGGTCACCAAGCTGGACATGATGCAGGGCGTGGTTCCACAGATTCAGCTGGTTCGTAGCATACAATACAATTGTCAGAGCATCTTCGACGAAACGGGCGAAACTCAAACCGTTCATTGAGTTCAAGCGAATCGCGTGCGTCGCAAACTCCCCCGCAAACAGATCGTTGACAACAAGTTGAGACGCATTGGAGGGCGTCCTCGTACTGTCCACCAACCATCTCTCGATGGCAACGATCTCGTGGTGCCTTCTGCCGACTGACTGCAGCCACTGAAATTCCAAGCTCAAGGTCGCTGGACTCTCCAAGCTACTGTTACCACTACTAAGGTCGCTACCCACCATTCCCAAAGAATTTTCAATTACTTCGTGGCGGGAACGGAGCAGATCAATCCTGCGCTTCATGGTGGAACACGTCTGCGAGTGCGCCAGAAACAACATTGGTTTGACCCAGCGCTGCACTGTCAGGGTGGAGAAGGTCAACTGATTTTGAGCTACCAGCACAAATCCGTGGTCGAGATCTAGGACGACAGCCACGTGATCCAAGCGGGGCAGATTCGCCTCCTGCCAGGAACTTTCAAGAAGAAAAAATGTCCGCAAGTGATCCTCTGTGGACCGAAGGTTGATGAGAACCAGAGGGTGAGCAACTGTAGTGTCGTCCCGAAGAACCTTTACAGAAGACCACTGAAGGGCTCGAAAAGCTGCGATTCTCTGGTAGCTGACGAAAAAGAGGCCATTGAAACGATAGATCTGCGCATCGGCGTCGTAATGTCGACGACCGAAAAGAACGTGGTACTCGTTCACGATGGCCAGGTAGAGGGTCGAGCCCACAGTCACACAGTGGATGTCAGACGGCATGAAAGAAGGAAGTTTTTGGAAAAGACGAAACTGAGTTTTGTGTGTAGCTGGAGCTGTGGTCAGTCTGCAATTGAAATTAGGCAAAACGAATGAATACATAAAATAGATGAGATACTATCATGAACAAAAAAAACACCTTTGCTTAAAATACTTATAATTGCTATTTTTATATTATGTAGAATTGGGTGTCCACTAGGATCTGAGTAATTTTTTTATTTGGAATTGTCTTGTTCATTTATAACAAATTAAACTTAAAAAACCTTGCAATATCCAAAACTGTTTTCTTCCCTTGAAAAGAAAATCTCCGAACATTGACATCAGGGTTTGGACAGTAGTTTTTTTTTAGTTTTTTTTATAAATAAACGGTACATTTTCAAAGAATAAAATTGACTCAAACTCGAGTGGACAACCAAGTTGCAAGTATATGGAGCGACTTTTTCTTTGCGTGGGGAGCATATTTTTGGGTCCAGGCTCAATTTGCGAACTAACAGAAAAAAAAACATCAACGGCTTGTCAATCCTTGGTGCAAAGATTTAAAGCATCCGAGTACTGCAGAGGTAACTGTTCAAAAATTGCTATCTGTTTTTAAGAGAATAGACCTGGAATTTTAAGTGATTCAACAACTGAAATCAGTGATAAATACAATAGAATAAAAAATCGGAAAGCAAGTAAACTTTGACAGCATATGCACATGTTAGAAAACTCAAGTCAAGTCCTATAACATTTAAGAACAAATAATTATGGCGACTTACTCATAGACAGAAATAAATGACGAATTCTTGTGGTCCATTTTTTTACTGGCTACAATGAGAAATGTCCTTCCATTAATGTTGCAATGCTCCACGTCAGACACGAAGCTTGCTGGCAGTGTTGAAAACTAAGTTTGTAATGCAAGAAAAATTACTCCAAACTAGAAAATACACGCCTCCAACAAGATTAGATTAATATGCGTTCCATTAATACCTTTCTGAATGCATTTCTTTTCCATTCATAAACTGTAACATATTTGGCGGCTATTGGACAACAAGAAATTGTTATAAAAATGGAAGGTAAAAACTCAAAAAATTAATTTGCTCCTAGCATTTTACCTTTCAATTTGGTACGTTCACATTCTACAGTTTCATTTGACCTTACTCCATCGTATTTCACAAAACTAGCGTACACTAAATATGATTTTCCATTGAAGGACAAGTGCTTCCACTTTGTGGCAGAGACTGTCAAAAACGTCTAGTTGTTGGAAGATTAGATACACGTTTTAAAGAACTAATTTTACAGTCAACATCACAAAAGTCTCAACATACCTGAACAGATCTCAATTCGCCATTATTCGCAATTTTGTACATCTCACTACGCCGAATAAATGGATCCAAATAATTCTCAGCGGCGTTCAAGGTGCAGATGAAATAAGGATCGTTGTGGATGGTGAAAGTTTCAATAGCGATTGCATGTGGCACCTAATGAAATAAAATTAACCTTTTCGAAACACCTAGAATCCCAGTTAAACGTAATTCATATTATCGAACCAGCTGTACCGAAATGACAGTAAGGTCTTCCAGCTTTTCGCTTGATGCATTCCATGTTCGAATCCAAACGGATGCTGAAGTGTTTGGTATCTTTGATTTCTCGACGTCGATGACGAAGATCTTGCCATAGGCACGGACGAGGCTAGCCCCAAGAACGATGCCAGATGATCGCCATGGTTGGGTCACATAATGAAGGTTTAGATTCTGAAGCTCTATTTAATCACAATGTCAAGAAATTTTTTAAGTTTGCTACCTCAGTTGAAAACTTAAATAACAGATGTGAAGAAAATCACTAGTTAACAGTATTGTTGCATTTGTTTAGATTTTTGTAGCTAACGGACAAATCCGTGTTTAGTAAGTAAAAGCTTCCCTCTATTTGTAGCACATAATTAAAGCATTTGTACGGCATTTAAAATGGCAATTGTATAAGTAAACTTGACCAGCATAAATTGCCACGTATCACTATTATGCAATTTTACAGCTGCAACTTTAAGGAAGATTGTCATGCTGAGTCATGGCATATTTCTAATCTGCCTCTCCAATGTAACATCAACTTTTAATTGACTCCAAAAAATCAATAAAATTATGCACAGTGTTTATGGTCCACCCAAAAAAATGCCCATCATGCAATAAAAAATCCCATAAGAATATTTATTATAATTGCCCAATTTATTTTTAATTGTTCATAATTGGAAAAGGCCCACTTGTTTATTTATACAGAATTAAACTTTGTAGGGACAAAACGTAAGACAAATTTTTATGTGCGTGAATTAATTAATGGAAAGCTGCAGGCGAAAAAGTAAGATATGCATCAAATTATGAATTTTTCCCAATCCAATCCAATTTTTAGTAAGAAAAATTGTCGAGTCCATGTAATGGAACGCTATAGGCAAAAAGTGTTAGAACCGATATTACAACTCAATAGATTCTAAAATACTCTGTAAAGAACGTGTGTTTAGCAACATTGAAAGCAAAAATTACCAATTGTGGATTTTGGAATGTAAAAAAATGCCGATAAATTATACATGATAGATTTTACTAATAATTTGCTGAAGAAAAATACCGAGGATTATATTTATAAATCAACGTAGTGAATTTTTTTAAAACACAACATTTTCAATCCAAAATTTTGGCTTAATCTCCTGTACAAAGTCGCTAAGCAATAATTCACATCATATATGTGATTAAGGTTTTTAAACGAGCTATTTTGAAATTTTGGAATTGGAACAGATTGGTTTGTACGGTGCACTAGATGAAATTACCTTCTGGATATAAAATTTAGGAAATACCCCGACTTGTTGATTTTTTTCAAAATTCCCCTGGTTCAAAAAATCCCGTCTTGCCAAGGTTTCCCAGGTTCTATGGGAGCTCTGAGAAATAACTCAGTTCCTACTTCTACACAAGAAAAAATTTCTGCAATCTTTTGGGTCGGACTTATACCCATTTCAAACAAATTTATCAATTTAAAAACGAGTCTTCAGTTTGAAATTGCTTTTGTCAGTTTTGCTGGCTTTGATTCAAATAGCATTTCGCTTTTGGATGGAATTTATGTAAATTATAGGCACCTTCTAGTCACTTACCATGATTATTGCGTTGTGTCGTGTAGGTAGGGTCCACAGTGTGACGGGCTCTCCGATGGCGGATGTTGGGTCCAAAATGGGCGAGTAGGTGCCGCTCCACTTTCTCCAGTTCATACTGCAAAAGAGTTTCCGCTTTGGTGCTCACCTGGGCCAAATAGCTGTTTAAGTGATGGAGATCTGATGCCAAAAAGAATGGGGAAAAAGCGAAGTTACCATTGAGGAACAGGGACAAATACCCTGGGAACTCTGGGAACCTGTTACGAAATGGCAGTAAAGTGATTTTGTTTGTTTGCTGTGCGAGTTGCTATTATAGTGATTTTATTCTACACAAGCTGTCAACTCTGCGTGACAAAAACCCAATAATTTTATTTGCATTAATAATTTAGTATAGTCATCTGTACTGATTAAGGCCAAGTATTTAATGTAACATTGATAATTATTCAGCTTCAAAACGTTTCTCACGGAATTAGGTCTAAAAGGCTGCGGGCGTAAATAACATCAAGTCGCTCCCTTTCATCACTATCGGAATTTACACGCAATAAAAAATATGTTAAACGTCTGTTTTTGTGGCAATAAAGATCACTATCAAACAGAAAAAAAGCAAATGGGACGAATGTTAAACATGTTTGCAAAAACGATTTTTTGATGCTTTAGTTTCCCATTTCAATTTTTTTTGAGGAAAAAAGGTCACAATCTATGCATTCAATTATTCAATTAGTTATTTACAGATGCGTAAAGTCATTACTTTTGGGTATCATCGATTGATGCGAGTTTTGAATTTTTTTCTCAAGGTGTTAATACATAGCATAATAAATGTCACGATTTTCGCATAACATGAAGGCAAAATTAAATTATATAACGGCCATTTGGCGACTTGATCCTTGACCTTATAAACCAACAGCATAACTCCGCATAAAAATAAAAATGGACTTCAACGATGTTATTTTCACGGATTATTTCGGTCAATGTACCACATGGGAGTGCTCGTTATTGCGTTATTGACAGGTTTTGTTTTACATGTATGTAAACTAGCTCTACCACGAAGCCATTAATAACACGTTACTACAATTATCAAGTTTGAAGATGTGTTTCCAGGCAAGTTAAGTTTCACTTAATACATAGCATCTCACTTACTGGAGTAATTTCGTTTTCTTTTCAAATTGTATCAGGGTCCAGTAATTACCCTTGAAATGAACACTGTAGACCAAGGGAATATTGCGTAAATTTTGAAACAACGTCAGCATTGCATGAAGGCATTGTCGAAATTAAAATCTAACTTTCCGTATGCAGCTGATCTACAATAACACATCAATAAGCTTGGTTAATTTGATTCCATCCTTTAATTCCACAACGTCCAAGTTGACGCTGGAAGCGGCCAAGGTCGTTACAGGCATACCAATCTTATGCATTGTGGGGCTCCCGTGTATTCCAATATTCGCAAGGTAACAGCGAAGATTTTTGGGCCACCAGCTATATTGTACTATGCGCACAGAAGAGAGGTGCTGCCGGCTCTTAATCGGTCTTTATTCTGCACCTTCATGCTAAATGTCACCGTGTGTTTTGCAGGATTTAGAAATAAAGAGCGGCTGAACAATTTTGTGGAGCTAGTTCATCATATGGGAGGTAGTGTGCGGAAAGTTTTTACAAGCATATGTATTACAAGGATAATTCATCTAGTAACCAACGTAACATTTGGTGCCAAATATCAATATGCCAGGGTTCTCGGGAAGCCTGTAATGAGCCCGGAATGGATATTGAAACCTTGGGAAATTAATTTAGATACAGCTTTTTCCATCTCTGATCTACCACTGAGTGAATACAAGATGAAGCGCTTTGTCTCTTGCTTTATTGCATTTTTCGGGTTTACAGCTGATGAACAGAAGCACATGGAGGAACTTACGTTATGCAATGGAGGGGACACTTGCTCATCAGAAGATGCCAAGACCACTCAAATTGTTTTTGAGGAGAATTTATCCTCGGACCTTCCAGACGGGAATGGCACTGTCTCAATGGTCAAAGCAGAGTGGTTTTGGCAAGCATCCAGATGGATGTCCGAGCAGATGAGTCGATGCATCAAATGAATTAGGCATTGTACAATGTGACCTCAAGTAAGAGCACGCCAATTTCACATTTGACGCCCAATTCATGAGCTCGTAAACGCAAGCGTCTGAAGGAAACATTAAGAAAATATTGAGAATGCAAGCCCCGTGTGTTCCAGCGAGCCAAAACAGCGTCGTTCCACTGAGCTAGCAGGGGTTTCTCTAAGTCCGTTTATTTTGGAGGCAACCATGACCCCTCCGCAATTCAAACGGAAGAGAATGCAAAAATTTGACCGAGTGTGGGAATCTTTCAACATCCATTATAAGACGCACTGCTTTAGATATGAAAATGATGTCTCCGAGGCAGCAAGTTTGTTACGAACTATACCAGACTGAAACCATTTCATTGGGATTCTGCATACCATTGTTAAGGTCCACAAAAACGAAATGATCACTGGTCATTCCTGTCGCCTATGACTTTGAATGATACATACAATAAGAATAATATGGACTTTTTGCTGCAAACCTTACACAGCAGTATTTTTTCAAATGCGTGTACATCATATTAGTTTTGTGTAAATTTGTTTAACTTTGTTTCATTAGTCAATTTTACTGCAATTTTAATTTTCGGTAATAACTCGGTTTGAATGCCAATCCATGTTTTAACACTAGTGGTGTAGTATTAAATAAAATTCATGCATTAAGAAATGAACACAAAGATGTTTAAGGTCACACCGTTAACAATTCGAAATATTTCACCGCCATCTTTGTTTTTCTACAAAGGTACGTTAGCGTGATGTAATGTCCAATTACACAAATTAAGAATGCAATAAAGAATCTAAAACTTCGCATTAGAAAAGACATGCAAGTCGCTTATTACAAATTTGCATGGAATGATAAAACTTACAGATTGATATCTGTAAGTTATCCCACTTTGAAAACTAAGTTATGTAAGGAATGCAAAAAAAACCTTGAGCAGATCTGTCAATGGCGGTATCACGTTACGTAAAAGTTTGTGGCAGTTATTACGAGATTTTCTCTTTCACTGAGGTTAAACCACACACAAATAACAGTTACCGGCAGGCAAACTGTAAAATTGCGGCACAAGCTTAATTCCTTTATAAATATTTTTACTATGCCTAACCAATTAAAACAAGACAGCGACGGATAACAGCAGCAAGTCGGTCGACATATTTTGAAAATAACTTACCGTAATCTGTTCTCCCAAGCGTGTTATTTGTAGTAGCAAATTGGTTAGGTGTGATTAAAATTGAATTAATTAGTTTTCCAATAGTCAAAAAGTACAAGATGAACGAAGCCCAATTCAACCGCATTGCGAAACCCAAGATGAATCGAAAAGCAGCAGCTTAACTTGTAAAAACTAAACAACAATGAACATGAACGAACTGAAACGAAAGCGCTAGGGTAAAGTGACCAGAGGTCTAGCGCGCTTCTCTCCCACGTTGACACGCGTCCAAAAAGCAAAAGCAACTATTGGGTAACGAGTATAAACCAGCCGACAACGACACCTGGGTTCAAAGAACATTCACAAAATCACGTTTACAATTTTTCCACAAGTGACCAAGCATACCACTCCCATACAATCACACATCAATCATGACATGACAATGAAATGATGACAATGAATGACACGAGCTAAAAATCATGATTTCATACGATAGTTCGTTTACAGATGTCATGAAATGTCGTGAGAAATGTTACATTTGCAGCCGTCCGTAGATACATGTAGCTATCGCGTTAGGAGACGGGGGTTCGCCAAGTGATACGAAAATATGACTATGGGGTCTGCTAATTGATAACATTACGATTGTTAATGCTTGCTAAAATGTATAGAAATGGTATCCAAAATTCATCATTGGATATTCAGCGACGACTGTAGAGTTCCCTTAATAAAATTACTAAGAACATTTTTGCATAACAACGTACTGAATGTACATTTAGGAGTAGGCGATAATGCATGATTCTAAATTTAATTTTTTAAAGAAATGTGGTGTGATTCGAAAACTATAGAAGATGCGGCCATTATTATGATTGTTGAGTTTTTCAGCAAATAATGAAGTATCAACAGAGGCTCGCAAAAATACATGTACATCCATCACATAGCCTAGAGGGGCCTTGAACATAGCCTACAGTGGATAACAACATATTGGCAATAGTCGTTTTTTCCTTGAAGAACCAATACTGACAAAAATTGTATAACAACATTTCAATAAAATGCTTTTCTAAAACCTCCCTCAAACTTTCAAGCAGTTTTAAAATGCACAGTCACGCACTATTTAAATAAACTAGAAAAAACTGAAAATAGTAGGGGTTATAATTTTGCCAATACTTTTTTGGCTTACAAAAAAGTATTGGCAAAATTATAACCCCACATAAATTACTGTATGCTGCAAATTACACAGTACATAGTTTGCAGTCCATTTGCTTCAATCACAGCCTGTAGAAGTATGGAAATAAACTTTGCTAGATTTTCTTGTTTCTTTTGAGGTTTTGTTTCAGATTTGTGATGTTATTCAAGTGTGGAGGGGTTCCAAGCTGACCTGGTAGATGGTAGATCATCCACCTTTAGGTTTTTCCTGTGGGATGTTTTGGACCATTATCGTGCTAAAATACTGCGTTTTCCAACCCGAAACTTTGTATACTAACTTTCAGATTAGCATCCAACCAAAATATTAGTGTACACACTATGAGAGGGGACTGTCGTCGCGGCTCTCTAGTAGGTTTCGGGGCTGTAGCCGCGGGGAAACCTTAGCGGGCGTTTTGGTCAATGAGCTTGCCGGGGAAGGAGCGGGCGAGTTAGGAGCCTCAGCTCAAGGGACAGCGCACATCTGCAGCGCTGCGCGGGCAAGTCATGGAGACGAGAATGGAGTGATTTTAAGGTGAACGATTTCTTTAATGAACAGTAAAAAATGAGTAAAAGGGAAAGGAGACCGGGGCAATGAGCCGGGGTTCTTCCAAACAAATCTCAAAAGCGTAAAAGCCCGTGGGCAAACGATAAGATGAGAACGGTACGAACGTAAGTAAAAGATTGTACTAAAATATCACAATTTGTCCTTCTTTATAGATTTTCTATTCTGCTGGAAAGCTGTGCAGACGTGGACGTACACGAGAGTGTCTGGAGACTGCTCTGCTTGTCTTCTTTCTGGATCCCCTTATATAGCTCGGCCGTCTCTCTTGTCTTGGTAAGTCCTCTTTGTTTTGATTGGACCTCGCTGACTCACGGATTAGCGTGCCCTATTGCTCCAGCCTGGGGCGCGCTAATCCTTTCTTCTAGAATTTTCCTGTGTCCTTGTGGTGGCGTGTGAATATCACGTTATACCCCCCCAAATAGTAGCCGCTCGTCGGCGGTATTTTCCGCCGAACGTGATGATCCCCCGGTGTCCGTGTGCTGCTTGCTTAGAATTGGCAGGGCTCGGCTAACACCCGCATGACCATTATGTTCATTACTCGTAAGTCTAGTGAAGTGATTCGGCACGTTGGTGGCGGTCCATTTGGAGACAGGGTTCTTCGCTCGGGAGGAATGGGGTTTGCTCCGTGCCAGTGAGTGAAACAATTGTCGTATTTTTTCACTCTACTGAAGCACCAGTAGCACACCTCTCTTCCATTCCCGAGTCTGGGCAGCTTATGCAACAGAAGCCATTGCATATAATCCGGGTCTCCGGGGACGGGGGGCACGTATAGTGTGCTGGGGTCTTCTACCATACGCCGTTCCGCTCTGGTTTCATATGCTGCCAATTTTTCCGGATTGTCGTTTATTTCCCGGGTGGGGCACAGTAGGTATTGAAAGAGCGTAAACTCCATCTTTTCTTCTCGGCCGTATTTGATGGACCAGTTTCTGCCTGTATAGTTGCGGGCTTGTTTGTGGCCTGACGTAGTACACTTCTTAATGCGCTGCTGCGACCCAGGAGAGCCTGTGGGCGAGTCTGATGAGGAATCGTCTGAGTCCCTTGCTGCCCGTGCTGGCGTCTCCTTGCTGGTTGATGCGGTCGCAGTTTTCTTCCCCGGCTGCCTTCTGTTTTGTGGCTGCGGGTGTTGTTCCACTGGAGGTGGATCCCATCTTAAGTTTGGCACGCGGGGAGATTCGCTTTTTCTCTGGCACGTTTTTACCCCGCGGTGGTGTGGCGAAAGTGATTGCCTTCTTAACTTTCTTTGGTGAGGAAGTGTGTGCGCACGCGTGTCGCTTCCTGGCTGGGGTCCTTGGTGACTTCTTTGGTCCCACGCCTGGTGATGACAGCCCTTTCACCCTGGCTGGTGGGCGTTCTGAAGAGGTGGTTGTTATGATGACTGTGGTTGTTCCTGGAACGTCTCCTCGTCTGAGTTTTTTATTTGTAGTTCATCACCACGTGGTAGGGGAATCGTGATCCGCGGTGATTTTCTTGGTGGTTGCACCATTTGTGATTGCACTGGTGCCGTGGGTCTGGGAGCATCGGGCTTTTCTGGAATTGCACGTGGTGGTTGCTCTGCCTGGCTGCAGAGTTGGTCGATGATGGCACAGGCATCCGAAAGGTATGCCAATGCCAATTCTTTACCTTGTCGAGTGGCTCGGTGTTCTTCTCGTTCATGGCGCAGTAAGTCGGTCAACTCTTCGGCCCGCTCAAGGTAGACTTGGCGTTTTCTTGCACACGTGATAAAGTTTTCGATGAGTTACTGCTGGGCCACGGAGCTGGTCTCCGCTATCCCCGCACTTGTCATGTCGATCACTGCCCGACATATGGGATCCAGTATCTTCCAAAGCGTGGTTTCGGTCTGGGCCAGAAGAGTGAAGACGTTGGGCGGGTTCGGAAATTGAACGTTAGGTACCATACACCTCGGTATTACGTTCGGGTTTGCCTCGGCCCCTTGGCCGGGCACTGCTTGCGGGTCGCCCGTTTGTTGTGAAGCTGGGGTTAGCCGGGTGATCGTTGCCCGAGCCCTGGCGATGAATTGTTCTGGTGTGGGTAAGAATCTCGGCGGCGCAACTTCTTTGCCCTTGTCCGCTTGGATTTGGGTCGCGATTAGCTCAGTTGTTGCCTGCATGTTAGCAGCTTGTTGCTTCGATAGTAACTGTGGGACCGTTATGGTTTCAAACCTTTTATATGTGTAGAGCATGTGGTGACGCTCCCACTGGATTTTGTAGCGGTCGATTTGCCCCCGCCATTTGGACGCCCTGCGGGTGTCTCGGTGAATTATCCATCTTAGGTCGGCTAGTCAAAGGTCTAGATGTGGGTACATCCGGGTGTGTTCTGCCTTGGTCGTGAGAATTTTGTGTTTCAGGTTAACCCACACTCGATATCCGATGTATTCGGCGATTATTTTGTCGAGTGTTTGGATTGCCCCATTGCTGTAGCAGGTGGGGAATAACACATCCGGGTATACCCGGGCTAATTTCTCAGGCCACCCGCGGGTTTTCAGCTCGTGGGCTGCCTTTGTTACTTTGTACCATACGGTGCGTTGATCCTGGTTGTCTTCTTGGTTAGCCTGTAGCTTATTAATCTCCAGAAAGTGTGCAATGGTGATTGCTGTCCATACGTATATTGCTGCGGATGCTTCTGTGACTCCCTGATGATTGACGTAATCTTGCGTGCCTGTGTAGAATTCCATGACTTGTGCAGTCCTGTGTTGTTGTAGTATGCACTTGAATGGTGCATCCATGTTTACTACTGTGAACGATTGGAATCTTATGGGACGGGTGATAGTTCGGCCTGACCTCGTCTGGATTGGTGTTGATGATTCTTGCCTGTGTCCGTTGGGTTCCTCTTAAGGTTGTCCTTCAGGTTCTCCTTCGATTCCTCCCAAGTTGGTTTTTTGTGTCCGGGGGTGTCTGGTGTAGAATCTTGGATGCTGGTTTGGATCGACCAATGTGGGCCGTGGACGGAGGGGTATCGTCCCCCGCTGTGTGGAATGGTGTGAGCTCGGACGTGTGATACTCGCCTAGTGATTTCACCCGTTCGGGGTTCCATAGTTCCACTATCATAGGTCCTATTAGCCGTTGTATGGTGTAGGGACCTTGCCTCTTGGGCGCAAGCTTGGCCGTACACTGTTTGGTTTGGGAGCTTTTAGGGTGATGCTTTAACAGAACTCGTTGTCCGACTTGGTAGCTCGTAGCGTGAGAAATTTGGAGATCTCGGGATGTCCGCCGATCTTTTGCTTCCTCGAGTTTGTCCTGTACAGTTATCATTGTCATGGCTACCTTTTGCAAGAAGGTGCCAAACGGGTTGTGTACAAAGAGTGGGTCTGCACATGCACTGTTAAAGGCCATGATGTTATCTTGCAGGGATCTTTGTAGTCGGGCGAATGTTGCCGTCAACGCCGATGTGTTTGAGACTTGGCTCACTGCACAGTTTAGTGCCCATCTGACTGCTGGAATGTGCGTGTCCCAACGTTCGTGTTGATTGTCAACTGCAATGGCTAGTTTGGACTTGAGTTCCCTGTAGCGCCTTTCCACAGGGTTGGCTTGTGGGTGGTATTTGGCCACATGGAATAATTGGAAGCCCATGGCGAGGGCTGTTTGTTCCAGCATTGCGGATAGGAATTGAAGCCCGTTGTCACATCTGACCACCCGAGGCGTTCCAAACCTTAGACATATCTCGTTGACTAGGATCCTTGCCAGTGGTTCTGCGCGTGAATCCCCGATTGGAAATAGTTCAGTGTATGCGGAGGCTGTGTCCGACACCGTGAAGATGAATTGGTTACCATCGGGCGTGATGGGTAACGAACCTACGATGTCCACATTTAATGTGTCAAAGCGCGGGGGTATTGCCTGTGCGCAGAGAGGGACGAGTTGTTTGGTCGTGGCTGGTTTGTACCGTTGACATTCGGTACAAGATGCGACGAAGTCTTGTACTGATTTCCGCATCCCGGACCAGTAGAATTTCTGAGTGATCCGAGCCATGGTTGCCAGAACCCCCGGGTGACCTGCTTTGGCGGGGTAGTGGTTGTCGTTGATCACTTATTGTTGTAAGGCCTTGGGAATAACCAGTCTGGGTTCCTCCTCATCTAGGGACGTGAGGTGTCGGTACAGCAGGCCGTCAATGATGGAATAGCCCCTTTAAGTCATTGTTTTGAATTCTACGGAGCCATTGGCCTCTCCCGTTTTCAGAATTGTCCTTACTTTTTGGCATTGCGGGTCTCCTTGCTGGACAAGTTTGAAGTCCTCCGCTGAGTGCGTGTCCCTCGCGATGCAAATGTTGTGGATTACTCTGGGTTCTTATTCTCCAGATTGGCGGGACAGTATGTCCGCGAGGTCATTAAGGCATCCTGGTATGTAGTTGACATCAAAATCGAAATGCTGAACTTCCATGATCCACCGGGCTACTCGCCCGGTGGGTTCCTTTTTCTTTAGTAGCCATCTGAGTGGTTGATGGTCCGTGTGCGCTACAAAATGTAGACAATCCAGGTACCCTCTGAACTTCCGGATGGCCCAGATGGCCAAGCACTCCCTCTCAGTTGCTGAGTAATTGGATTGGGCACTGTCAAGTGTCTTTGATGCGTATTCCACGACTTGGAGATCCCCGTCCTCTCCTTGTGCCAGGAACGCACCCAGTGCGTGGTCACTTGCATCGGTGAAGAGATGGCAGTCTCTTGCAAAGTCTGAATTCGCCAGGATTGGTGCAGATGCCAGGCGCTTCTTGAGTTCTTTAAATGCCCAAAGGCATTCCTCCAAAAAGACAAATGGAATGTCTTTCTTGAGTAAGTGGTTGAGTGGGTGGGCCACGTGAGCTAGGTCGGGAATAAATGTCCCGAACCACTTACATGAGGCGAGAAATGATTTCACCTGCCGGGTATCCTTCGGGGGTCGCAATTGGAGAATGGCCTCCACTTTTTCTGGGACTGGCTGGATGCTATCCAGTGTTACCACATGTCCCAAAAATTAAACCTTGCTGGTAAAGAAGAAGCATTTTTGTCTTTTCAGCGAGAAATTGTGGGCCACCAGGAGAGCCAAGACTGCTTCGACATTTTCCAAGTGTTCTTCGAATGTGTTGCTGCAGGAGAAGGTCATCCTGGTAGACCTTGGCATCTATGTGCGGAAGTTGTTGGAGTAGTTTCTCTACCACCCGTTGTCAATGGGCTGCCGAGTTTCTGGCCCCCATTGGCATCCGGGTATAACAGTATGTGCCAAACGGCGTGACTGTTGTAAAGTATTTCTGACACTGCAATGCTATTGGGATCTGCCAATAGCATTCCCGCTGGTCAAATGACGACATGTATTTATTCCCTTTGAGATCCCCGATGAGTTGTCCGATCCTCGGTAGCGGGTATGTGTCTGGTAAGGTGATTTTGTTTAGACCTCTGAAATCCGTCACCAGACGCATCTCTGTGCTGTTTTTCCCTTTGCTTACTAGGATCGATGGCGTTGCCCATGCTGACGTGGTGGGTTTGATAAAACCCTTCTGAAGTAACATGTTGATCAGTTCCTGCATTTGTGATCTCCTGTTCGTAGATGTCGCATACAGTTTTTGCGCCACGGGTGTAGCCCCTTCCTTGATCTGTATGATCCGTGGCTTCACCTTGGCCAGGTCACTTGGTGGTTCGAATACCTTGGACCATTTGGTGATAAGTTTATTGACCGCCTGTTTCTGTGGATTGGTGAGTTCGTTGGCTTCCTGAGAGGATAGCAGTAGGTCGTCTATGGCTAGCATGAATTCTTGGATGACCTCGTCTTTGGGCAACTTGACCTCCACTTGCTCGCACTCGAAAGATCATGTCTCCGTTTTGGGATGTAGCTTGATGCCTGCGGATGACATGAAGTCCATGCCTAATAACAGGACTGCCTGATCGTATTCTGATACTAGTGTAAGGGTGATTGGTAACGCCCTATCCCTCATGTACACGGTGGTGCTGCATGTGAAGGCCTGTATTGGCGTGGGTGTCCTGTCAGCGAGTTAGATCACCTTTTGAGCTTCTGTTATGGGAATGCCAGCTTCCTTAAGTCCTTGAATAGGCCGTTTCCTCCCATGGACGTCGTAGCTCCCGAGTCAAGTATGGCAGTGGTTTGTATCTCGCCAAAGTGGCATTGCTCAGTGATGAATTCCTTTGCTGAGAGTGTGACCTGCTGCGTGGAAATAACTGGTTAGATAGACACCAGATTGATGGCAGTCGTATTGTTGACGCCTTTACACTTGGGGCACGTAAAAACGTTGACCCCCGGTAGTTGGCACTGGTGACATCGTTCCGCTGCGGGCGTGTCCGGCCTGTGGCGGGTGTTTCCGTTTTGCCCAGAGTGTCCGTTGGCGGCCGGGTTGTCGGGGAATCCTCGGTTTTGGTTTCTTCGCCTGTTGCCGTTATTCCTGGGATAGCCTTGGTTGGGTGTTACCAGTGGTTTGGTACCTTCCATGGACTCGGGTGTGTATTGGTCTCCTCTGCGTCCGTGCTGTACCACCCAGTATCCGGAGCACGTGAGTGTCTCCTCCTGTGGTACGGCGGCTTGCCATAGATCATCGAAGGTGAAGACGTGCCTGAGCGAGATGTGTTTCTTAATTATTGGATGTGAAGCATCAAATATTAATTGGATTTTCTCCGTGTCAGGTGCGGCGTTTTCCAATCGGTTGAATAACCGTGATAGAAAGTGAAGGAAGTCCACAGTGGACTGCTAATGCCTCTGATGAGCTGCCTTTCACTGTTCTCTCGTGGCTGAGTCCGGGATTGGTCTGGATCAGTGCTCCTGGATATCTTTAATGGCGTGTAGGTGATTTTTGACAACGTGACGGTGCTCGATCCACCAAGTCTTCACGTTGCCTGCCATTACCCACGCAAGCGCGCTGAGAGCGAAGGCATGAGACACCTTGTGTAGCACTCAGGTTTCCTCAAAGGAGGTTATCCACCCCTTAAAGTGATACCGTGCTCTGTCAAAGGTGCCGGCTATTTTGAAGAGGTCATGCAGTTTCAAACGATCCGTGATTGCTGATGGATCAAAGTCTGGGTAGTTGGCTGGATCCAGGATGGCCGATACTGCCCACGGTGTGGGGTGTGAGGGGACGGCATGTGATATCGGTGCTGTGCTCTGTGTTGGCGGCTGGACCATTGTGGTGATGGTAATGCCGACTCCTGTGATGCAGGCATCCTGACCTTTGGTGCTGGCCGGATTTGGTGGGGCTCCAGTTGAACCCGTGGGATCAGTAACTAGTTTGTCTCCCTGAGGCAGCTCGTTGGCCGCCTGTGGGAATTGTGTGCTTTGCCCCACTGGTATGGGGGGACAGTATGCCCGGGGAAAGCTCCGGACGATATCTTGGAGCAGCTGGTTCCAGGGAATTCGGTTGCTTTTGCTCAGACTTCGGTTTCTTGGCCTCTGCTAGTTGCGTTTGTAGATCAGCTAAAGTAGCTCGATCCTCCTTCAGGGCCTTGCAGGCTTCCTCCCTTGAGGATTTTATCTCGTTGATGTACTCCAGCAGTTCACTGTTCATTGCAAGTCTTTGCTGACTTTCCGCCAAGATTCGTTTCTCCATATTGGTGGCTTGGTCCTGTAGAGTTGATGAGCTTGACCATCTCCTGGTAAAAGTTTCGGACTTGATCGTCATCGATCATGAGTTGCTGTAGGGTTGGTGGAATGGCCGGTGCCAGTAGGCTCTCCTCCGTTATGCTTGCCTGGCTGGAGACGTTGTCCATGGAATCCAGGTTTTGGTCCATTTGGATAGGCCGTCTTAGGTTAGTTATGAGCAGGGATCCTTGTCTTAACTCTCGAAAGTTCTGGGGCTGTTGCCGCAGGGGAACCCTAGTGCGGTTAGGTAGTTTCTGAGGTTGCTCGGGGTTGTGTCCGAGTTTTTGGTTGGGTGCCTGTTATGAGAGGGGACTGTCGTCGCGGCTCTCTAGTAGGTTTCGGGGCTGTAGCCGCGGGGAAACCTTAGCGGGCGTTTT
>JAQIXS010001104.1:0-33822 GCA_034700785.1 Rossiulus vilnensis | reverse complement strand
TTATCGTGCCGTGATTCCCAATCGAATCGTGTTGTGGGAACACGGGATGACATCCCGTGTTGTAAACGCGATCCGCTTATCTTGTGTGCATTCAGACCATCAAATTCTACCGCGATTCGGTAGCGGATCGCGATCCAAAAGTCAGATGTGAACGGGGTATAAGTTACTTTAGTTTTAAGTACACTGTACAGTTGTATTATTTTTTTCGGATTATCCGGAGTCTTGATTATTCGGAAAATTTAATTTTCACAACACACTCAACTAGTACAATCGCTGCAAATCAAATGTTTCGAAATAATTGCTGGAAATTCTCCGATATCACTGGGATGTCACTAAACTGCTTTCTTTTTTGCAGTCTGACACTTCGGGTTCACAGTAAGAGCGTTTAAAGATAAACTCTACTGGAAAAAGTTTACTTTGTTTGATTGGCCTACGAAACACTTTGTTAATGGGAAACTTATCATTCACATTCTTTGATAGAACTCCGAGCTTATGCTATGTATGCATAATAATGGAGGTTTTAAAAATCGAGAAAAAATTTCCCCTTAAAAACATTGGTAAATTTTTCGTTCAAATTTATCGCAGCGGGCTCCAATTATATTTATTTGGAAGCCTATTCTACCCAGGTCCGATTCCGACGTATAACTGGTTGAAAACATTTTTGCTATTTCCCCGTGTTGAATTAGCAATAATTTTAATAATAATAATATTTTAAAAAAAATAAAAAAAACAAGCGACCGCCTGAAACCGGTTTTCCCTGCAATGCAACCTCCGACTTTTTTAACACTAATTTAATTTGCATAAACAAACGGGGTATTTTCTGCTCTTAAAAAATAACGCAGAGCATTGTGGAAGACAATTTCCACACGGATAAAACTAAATTTCGCAATTACAATGAGCATCTGAAGCAAAAAATGTGGGAGTAATTTGGCATGCGGGCATCCTTATGGTTCCCCCCTAAAAACAAAATCTAATGATCAAATTGGATCCACTGCAATAAATTTGGCTAAAGGGTCCCAAACGCTCAGTGAGGAGGGGGTGGGGCGTGTTGTCATGGAGAAAATGAAAAACAAGAATTAGGCAACATCATTATAGCCACCT
The DNA here is from genome assembly GCA_034700785.1 of Rossiulus vilnensis. Classification (NCBI taxonomy): domain Eukaryota; kingdom Metazoa; phylum Arthropoda; class Diplopoda; order Julida; family Julidae; genus Rossiulus; species Rossiulus vilnensis. The sequence goes on along the minus strand of JAQIXS010001104.1, from coordinate 32,721 downwards.
TCGAAGTGCAGTATTTCGGTGCCTACCATCTTGCGCCTTCAGCCGCGTGCAACCACACGGACCTCCTTCCCCTTCTTCCATTCATCGAAGAGGTCTCCCTGGCCCCTCCTACTGTCTTCGCATCTGACCAGCCACTAGCAAGCAGTCACCAGTCACAGTGCTAACCGAGCCGATTGCTCACATTGCTCAGCTACGAGACTCCATCAGTCGTCGATGCCAGCTTGGCCAGCATCCGCACCTCTGCCGTCCTGCGCCACTTGTCCACTGCCCAAAATGGATACCCCGCAGGCGTGCTGAGGTTGCTATGCAGTTGGCCTGATCCTGAAAGCCAAAAACACGCAACAAAAAAAATGGCCACGATCGACCACCAACTGCTGTGCTTGGAGGTCCCCCAAAACGAGGACGGCGAGTGCTTCACCCGGGCATACGCCGACCCGGTCCTCTACGACGACAACCGGGTGCTGCAAAATCTGCTGAATTCCGAGGACCGTTGCCTCATCTCGTCCTCCTACTTTAAGTGCGTGCAAACGGACGTCAAGCCCCGCATGCGAGGCATGTTGGCCGCGTGGATGCTCGAAGTAAGTTCAGCCGGTCACTTTCTCTCTCCCTCTGCCAGGGGTGCTAGCGCTTGCTCGAGGACACAAAGAGTCAGAACGAATCAATGCACGAGCAAAAATCACCGAAATTTGCGAGATGAGAACGGGGAGTTGACAGAAGAAACTATGAGCATCCCATGCATTATTCAGGCGTAGAAGGGACAGTACCCGAACAATTTGACAGGGGTGAAAGGGGATCGTAATAAACAATGCTTGCATTGCTACCCCATATCGTTCCAAAAATCATCATATTGTAGGCTATACGTTTACTTGTCTGTTGAAAAAAATGTTAAGAAAGCAAAGTCACAGAAATGTTTTATTGTAGCTCAAGAAAAAGCAATCGATTGGTGTGTAATATTTTAAAAACGAAATCGATTATTGCACCTGTGCCAGGGGGCCGTAATAGAAAATGCTTGCCATGCTACCTTCTATACCGAATAGTTGAAGAAATAACCTGATTGCATATCTGTACTGTGTGTTGAAAATGTGTGGCCAAGTCAAAGATTTTATTGTAGCGCAGGGAAATTCAATTGTGGTGAGGTAGAGGGTTAGGATTGGGGGAGGAGGTGCACCAACTACCAGTGCCAACCCATTTAACGGAGTCCAAACAATAAAAATGTGAAAAATGAAACTGAAAACGTGAAAATAAATTTTGTTGAAAGTTGACTTCGAATTTGTGTTTGATTTCCACCCGACAACCGGCCTTGCAGAAATTACTTGAACAAAAGAAGTGTATGAGATTGAATTTGGGAATGAATGTCAGGTGGCGTTTAGTGTTGAATTAACCTTTATTAACATATATTATGTTATAGCATATGTTTGTTATGTTAGAGAACCTGTGTTTTTGAAAAAAAAAATCCACACGTTGATGTACATCCCCTAAATGTTCACGTACATGTAAATCCAATATGCCTAATAATTAAGCCTGCTTTTCGGTGCAAATACTGCACTGTGCAGCGCGCCATCTATATTAAATTTTTCGCTGATCGTGTCCGGACACGAATTAAACTTCATGCAACATAACAGTTACGGCGATTTCAAGTCTGAGCACTACTTCAATATTTAAATTATTGAACGACGCCCGAGGCCGAGCAGTTTCTGTACAAATTCAAGACTTATTGACAATGTGGTGAATTGCGCCTGATTGTTTACCGATGGTAAACACGCATTAATCCGCGATAAAATTAAATTGTGCCAATGAACCTGGCGCAAAACGTCGTTTCGGTGGTCGCTGTTTGCCAAAAATAATATAAAAAAAACTTCACAGTGTCGGGACATTCAATAAAACTGTCACTTCGTCAACTAAGCCTGATAATTAGGCCTTTTTCTAAAACGCATTGGTGCTGCGGTAGACAATTGAAGCGATGATGGTCACCAGCATAACGTACAAACTGCGCAAATTGAACAAGCGGGGGTTGCGCTAAGTGTTTTCGGTGTCTAACAAGGCGCCATGTACAACTACAATGTCCTTCTTCCGCTGCCATCGCAGAAAACATGAATGAATTAGCATCTGAACCAGCTGTTAACGTTTACGACCGATTTGGGCAGTGGTGCACCAGGTCGGTCGTTTGAATGAAACTGCCATTCATAGAAACTTTCGCCCATGCAGCATCTTGGGTGAGATTTAGGCTTAAGTCGATTTGCGGTGCATGGGGGGTGCACATGCCTGTGCAAAGGTCGACAAACAGAGATTTGGATCATATCGTATGGGTAGCGGAAAAGCAGGGATAAGAAAATGCACGCATACAGAGTGTCCGGAAAATGAAATTTAAAGAAACCAAACTAGCCCATGGTTATAAATAAGTTTGACAAGAGGCACAGAAACCTTTGCAATAATACTTAATTTCGGTTGTTTTCTTTTGCAGGTTTGTGAAGATCAGCACTGCCAAGAAGGAGTGTTTTCACTCGCCATGAACTACCTGGACAGGTTCTTATCTGTGGTCAATATTAAGCGGACTCAGCTGCAATTACTGGGAGCCGTTTGTTTATTTCTGGCCTCCAAAATGAAAGACAATAAGCCCATAAATGGAGAGAAACTGTGCCTGTACTCCGCGCATTCCATCACCATTCATGAACTTACGGTAAGCCTTTCTCACTTATGAAACATTTCGGCAGTGGGACCTAGGTCATAGGCGTTTTTTTTGTGTATGGAGTGTGCATGTGTAGAATACCGATTCCTGATATAGATACCGATAACTGAGTGTACTCCTAAGGCAAACAGTTAATCAGGCTCTAATCCACCACTTATATAGGCCTAATTAACGCCATACAAATGAGATGAATGGCTTTTGTATCACACTAATCATGACTAATTACAGTGTATATCAATGCCTGAAAATTAGCCGTTTTGACTTTTATTTGTTACTCTCAAGCTGGCTTAAAAATGTTGGAAATGTAAGCTACAAATGATGTAACGTTGTGTAGGTTATGTAATGTTGGTATAGCCTACGCGCTTTTATGAGTTTTACTTACTGTTATGGTCTCTAGAATAAACTATAAACATAGTTCATTGTGAAATTAAAATTTGTCATTGTTTTTGAAATATAGCCTAACTGAATTTTGTTAAGTTCCATGTTAAGTAACTTAGAGGATGTAGAAACTTTCCTAGGAATTTATAGGCTATAACCATAATTGCTATAGTAGCCTACCATGTTGCTAAAACCTAGAAATGGTGGAACCCATACTATCCAAATGTTACAATGTACACAGACAGTAGGTAGTGAGGAGTCTGTATGTGACATTTGTGTGTCGTTGGGCTTGTGTTAATAGCTGGCCAGTTGTTAATGTAGCTCAAGAGAAAGAACTCCTGCCTCCACCGATGTACGCATGCCAGTTTACTTTGTGATAAGATAAAGGCCTATTGGCGTGATAAATGAACCTTAGGTAAACGAGCGGCCGCCTGCCTGGCTTCTCCACTGATTTCTGCCCACGCCAAATAATGATGCACTCCTCCATCAAGTTCACCATCTACTGGATCTTAAAAACTTTCGACCTTTCCGCCTAAGTCCCTGTTTGCATTCGCTACGGTTGTTGATACAAACAGAACCGGCTGCGCCCTTTTATGATTTATCATATTTCATTCATTGCCTTTTTTTTTTCGTTCATTCATAAAAACGGTCCAAAAAGTAGAATTTTACGATGGAATCCCCGTTTACCAAGCGCGCTAGTGGGTGCTCGAATCGCAAACATTGACGGTTGTCCTTTAAATAATCAGACGACATTTATGAGCGATCCCCAGGCTTTGAGAAGCATCATCCCAGGGGATGCTTGGAATTGCCAATTTGAGATTGATCTTAGACTCAATAGGCAGATAAGTGCTTTCATGCATGAGGCGTATTATAATTCTGGTCTCACGCTGATATTGGGCTAAAGCTGAGTGAAAATCCCTAAAACTTGTTTTCTTTTCCCTTGCCAGAAGTTCATGCTCCACGTTTCCCTAAAACCAATTTTTCACCAATGCACTCAAATACACGGTCCCAATATACAGTGTATAGCAGCGATAGGGGCATTTTAGAAATGTGTATTATTAACTCATAACGGAAATCCTGTCAGCGTGCACGGGGATTGATTTTCATTGCGTTGAGTTACACTTAAGTGTTTTATTTTTTTAAAAAAACCAACATTTTAAAACATTAACTTTAAAAGGCCTAGGCCTATAAGTTTATTTGATGCCAGCATTGCGTTATACTTGATGGAGGTTTATCCAATTCGCTGGCACTTATCTAGGCCTATTCGCTGACTTTATCCAGAGGCCTAATATTTAATTCCCTAAATAAAATCACCGTTAACCTTCTAATAGAACGCTGGTCTAATAATAGAATGCGCTTAAAAAACTAAGTCAGCAAAACTGATGCACGTTCGCCAGAGCCGCCATCTTTAAAGACCTTTCCATTCATTCATCGAGTTCAGTTATATTGACAGAGCAGGTACCTGTCACCGTGCTGGGGGGATCCACCTGTCCCTCCCATTGTTTCACCGGTTCCAATGGTTCGGGGTAACCGGATTAATTCTTTAATTACCTCCGAGGGGTCGCAGGACAGGGCAGACTGCTTGACACCTGGCACGGAGTCGCTTACCATAGGCCATGGAGGCATGCATGCCAGGATTAACCAGTTCGGGCGCTATCAACCTGTTCGCTCGCAAAGGAGGTTGGCAGCAGGGAGGGGGTGGTGAGGGTGGAGGATGGGGTGGAAGACCTACCTGCCTGCCTGCATAAAAAAAAGATAAGCAAGCATCCCATTGTAAATGGAATTGGCCAAAGGTATATTATGGGAGGCCTTCTTGGTTCAAGGGGGTTCAGTTGAAGCGTGAGAGTGGAATGTTGAAAGAACTTGAAACGAGCGGGTGGGGGTGGGGGTGGTCGAGGGTAGCCTCCCAAATCCACCGCCGGGATTGACCGATACATTGTATTCCGAGCGCCATCTTGGGCCAATTCAATTGAAATGACTGATGAAGGCAATTGACGATTAAGCACTTTCACGTATGCGATAGCTGTCGGTGAGTTGGTATGACTTCGCGTTTTAGATGACTCAATTTACCGATAGCAGTTTTGCGTTATCAAATTCTAATGGTGTGCTTAGTACTTTAAAAGTCCTTGAAAGGCATTCAATCGGCGTTGGGAACAGTGCTTTAACGTTGGACAATGTAGAAAAAGAGCCCACTGCTATTGAAACCAATTAAGAAAAACTTGATTCTTAAATTTATAAGTTTGTTTAAAATGCTGAAGGGTCGTTAAAATTTTAAGTCCTTGAAGAGTTATCGATTTAAGTTTTACAACCCTGAAGGGACGATGATTCTACACCAGGATTTCCCAGCTTTTTTTTCGCCAAATTGCCCTTCTGGCTTATTGGTCGTTTTGTCATGGCCCATTAGCGATCGTACAGGTATATAGCTGAGCAATTTTTTCGGTGTTCAATGTCTGTCCAAAAAAATATAGGCTAACGTAGTTTATGAAGGCATTTCGAAAGACTTTAAGTTCAATAATGTTAAAATTGCACGATAAGATGCAATGGTATAAAAAACTTAATTGAACTTACTGCCATGTCGATTACAAAAATACGTTTTATCTTTAAAAAACGTAATACACGTACATGTATTCCTACCGATTCAAGTAGGCCTATTCTATGACCAAAGACCAACAACAGAAGGAAGTGTGTGTACATTGTAGGCATAGCCTATATATATATATAATGCGTGTTTTACACGTTTCAATACATCGTTTCTGATTCAGTTCGTTGCCTTATTAGTGTATACCATGTCGCTGTAGAATTGCATGTTTGCACTACTACTTTAAAGTGAAACTTTCCCAAGAAATCTGTTCATACAGATGACGCTGATACTGAGAGGGATGATTGGCGCTGTCCAAAGGACGTGGGAAGATCGTCCTGAGCCATCATTTTAATCGTCTTGCACTTGCAAATCCCATAATTGAACGAAAAATTGATTCACCAATTAATGGGATGAACCGTTCTGTTTACGTTAGTTTTCTACACTGCGTATACGGGTCGAAGATAACCTAATTCGGAGATGTTAAGAGCAGACATATTAAGAGCCCCTATTAAATTACCAGTAATTGTTCAACTTTTATGATTGACAGTCGAGTTCTTTAATCCAATTGATGGAAATTCAGTGAATCCCTCATCCAAATTGCAAAAGGAAACTGAAAGTAAGCAAAAATGCATTATAAAGAATTATCACCGGTGTCAAGCTTCTGGACAGCTTACAACTCGAACAGTGTTGGGCAGGAGGAGGAGGGGGGGGTGTCAGGTTTAGTAATTCTTCGAAACGAAACGGGCATGTACCAGGTAAATTCATGCAAATTATTTACTCGGTAACATTCTTCGGATTGTCCCGGCCTCTCCTCTTTTATTGCTAATGTTTTTGACTGGCGGCTGTTGATGAAAGTTCACATTTCTAGGAATTATTTAGTTAATAGGGCAAATGCTAAGCCGGGACCTAAACCTGAGCCCAACCTACCCGGAAATCACTTTGGATAAACAAGATGACGGTCATCTTTGTACAGCAGACATTATGGGTCAAGAAAGGCGCCAGGAATCCTTGCAAGCTGTAGATATCAGTTACGCAATGTGTATTGGATGTAGCGTTAGAACTTTCCTTTTATTAAATGCAAATCTGGGTAGATATGCAGAGATTTTACATGTACAGTATATTAAAAAGGGTTAAAATGTTGCTTTGACCAGGACTCTGCTATAGCATGTACTGAAAGGACGCCCATCTTGCAACAAAATTACTCCAACATTTTTGCTTCAAGTACTTCCACTAGGGTTTAATAGAAAACATTTTTTTTTAAATGAATAAATTTTTAAAAGCCTCCGGATAAGTTTAACTTTTTTAAAAGAGTTATAAATAATTAACGGAGATCCTAGTGGACGAGCAATTAGCAATTATAACAAGCATTTGAAGTAGAAATATATTTTTGTTTTGTTTTGCACGGTGCAATATTTAAGGACTTAGATTTTATTATCTGAATTTTTTATTCCTCCTTAGAATGGAAAATACGAAAGTAAAGCTAGCCTAGCTAAAAATTATTTTAACGTTAAAGTTCAATTTTAGCAAAAATGCGAAATAATGTACATGAATCACTTGCTCATCGAATGCATTTTAAAAATATCCAGTATTCGTATTTTTAGGCCCACGCATTGAGTCCAAATTTTAAGTTGTCTGCCCGCAGCCTTACAAACACCCTGTACGAGTCGTCTCGCACCGTAGCAGGCATATTTAATTAAAGGTGATGGAAAACTTGCGAGGAATTCCTAAGTGGAAATTCAAGGCGGCTGAGAATGGCTGGAATTTTATTCACCTACACGACGAAATTAACATAGCCGAACCCCTCGAGAAAGCGACGTTAAAAAAACCCCGAACTAAGATAAATAGCCGTCCGTCGAAGCCCCTGCATAGAAAATAGCCATTAGCGTGCGTTATAATTTAGCGTCTGGCAGATGTAGCAGTTAACAACTATTAAAGCCACTGAAGAGCACAAGATTATTATACACCGGTTGTGCTAGTCTCTCTTTCAGCGTTATTCGCTGATTTAAACAGATAAATGCGTGTTTTGTTCTTCGAAAACTGTCGGTGGAAACCGGTACAACCAGGCAGCCCTGGTTTTATCATTCTTCAGCAGCGCTGCTACAATGTAGAGAAATGAGTGTTTTATCTAATAAACGCATCCCCAGCGATCAAAGGATGCGGGCAGATAATTAAAACAAAAAAAAACGTGTTTAGTTAATTCCGAACTCAACCATATCTCGGAATTTGGTAGCGGTTCTCAAAACTTTTTAACAGTTGTTGGAATGTGGCAACCCACACTCAGACAGGCCATGCATCCCCGAATCATTGATTTAAGTGATATTGACTAGCTGGGAAAAAAACATCTCATAACCAACAAACGTTTCTTCCACCCCCCACCATCGTTTTGATTTCCTTTAATTCTTATTTACTTCTTACGAATTTTAATTTTTGGAACTTATAAGAAACAGATTCAGTAATTTTTCGCAACCTGATAAGAATGTGCTCCATCTAGAGCACATAGTAGAACAGATAACTCAGAAAACAAACCTTCCAACTAACATACATGTATCACAAGATTTCACAAATAAGTAGTCAAATTAAAACAAATAACACAAATTTTTTTTACAATGCAGGCCTAATTTCGAAAAAATTTCAAAACACTTATTCGACAGATCAAAAATATCGTTAGAGTCAACGAATAAAATGTGTTACAGTAAGGGAACGAGACCTCTGGTCGTTTAAGACCAGGTTTGCAAACCCGTGCCTCTATTGAATTTGGCACGAGCGATTCCTCGATGACGTCACGGGCTTCTGAACGAAGGTCTGCGAGGGTGGTTGTCAAATTTTGTCGACGTTGCTGGAAGAAATCGGTGTGCATGTATCACGATTGGCACACGTGACCAAGTGCGTTTAAATCGCGGGTCAACAAATCGCGAACATTTAAACACCTCATAACAATTTCACATTCTGTTCATTAACCCTCCGCATTTACGAAACGCGCCATAAAAAAAAAAAAAAAATGAAAAAAAAAAGTTCACCCAACGAACGGTGATCAACCTTTGATAGTCGGTCCGCAAAGCGCATGCGTGGGCAGGCTATATAGATCAACGACTCACGGGTCCTTTCGATCGGCCAGACGAGGGTCAATTCCCCAAAGTTAACCCCGAAGTCAAATGTGCTCATAACCACGACCGTACCTGGCCATATTTATATTGGAAAGAAACAACGGAAGGGATAAGAATCATACATGCGCGAGATGGGATTGCTAGAGATGCTCTCAAACCAGAGACGATCGACATCCACCCACAAACGCCATTTTCTTTTTTGGGGTGTAGGCTATTGAAAAAGGAGAAGTGGTCGGTGATGTCTGCGATAAAGATGTAAAAACGACAAAGAGAGAAGGGGAATGAGCGACAGGGACGAGGACATGACAAAACGAGAAGAAAGGGTTGAGTTGAATGGCGGAAGATTAGTTTCAGAACCAGGTTAGTTACCATTTAGAGAGGGGGTTCTAATTGATATGGACGAGAAGAGCTCGCCTCCATGGAAATGACCAACATCAAACAGCTTGAAGTATCACGCGTTTCGAGGATTAACAGAGAAGACATTGTGAAAGTTATAATTCAGCAAAGATATGTCATGGTGGGAGGGGGAATTGTAATCCATGAACCCAATTCATTCGGTACATTCCACCGCAGAATTGTGGACGCCAACATTTTTAAATGAAATTTCTTGTAGCTTAAGGCTCACCTTTGGAAGAGAATTCCAACGTCTAATGACTGTGAGATACATGTACACGTAGCTCCGTGGTGGAATAGTGTCTGCAAGTCCTAGGGACATTTTTGTTGTTCTTGTAGAGATAAATCATTGAACGATTTATGGGAAATACCGAAAATATTTACAGTGTATCCAATTATGCCAACCAATGCAACATTAAAACCATGTTGTTGTTGTTTAAATTGATAATCTTGTTTAAAATGAGTTCAAACACCATACCGGTACGCTAGAAGTCATTACATTTTTTAGTCCTTGAAATGTCTTTCAAGCATCGTTAATGCACCAATTCCTGTAGAAATCCTGATGACAGATTTCAATTTGTTTGCACAGCTAAGTTTGCGTTGGTAATTTCTCACAATTCACCGTGCATGCGTTATGCACAACACGACAACAACATGAATGTTTCACTAATTTCGTTGGCTTTCAGCAAGTTTAGAAATCTAATCTTAAGCTACATTTGGGAAAACGCAATTTCAAAGTCATTGGAATAGTTTACATGGACATGATTTTCATCAATGGTATCTCTTCGTAGGCCTTGTACGTTTCCTACGACATTTATCTCCTCCCTCCCCCAATAAATACCGCGTTTATTCCTAATTGCCTTCGAACACCGATAGGCCGTAATCTTAATTCCACTTACGTTATAAGATAACGGGGACAACGTTGAAAAGGTGCCGAGACCTTGTCGAAAGGAGCACCTTTTTCGGCTCGGAGTAAATACTCAAGTCTCCCATCCCTCTTCTTATCGCACCTGTATTAATAAGAGGTCGAATATCGTGTATGAAAAAAAATAGTGAAAATCCTAGGCGATTGTCTCGAGATGGTTCTCGTAACCAGGGAATCTTCGGAATTTACGATCGGCCTCGAACAGTCAAAAAACGACCGAAGTGTCATTGTTTGCGGACTTCGTGCTAAAAACAAAAACACGCAAATCCCCCAAAGTCCCGAAAAATGTTGAGAGCACTCGTGAATTGGATAGCGAACGAGCGAACCCTAATTTCTTTCTGAAATTGTAGAAAAGAAAAATTCCTCTGGTGAAATCATGGGTTCCCGATCAAAGCAACATTTTCATGTTTGAGTTAAGGGCAATCCAAAAAGTACGTCCATAACTTGAATAAAAGTACGAACATAACTTTGCCTAGGCAAATTCCTGATCAAATTTAGTATAAAAACAACCTGAAATCGATGATTTTATGATCTGTTTTCAAATAATTTTGCCTACGCCAGTCTAATAATTGATATTGTTAGGTAAATTTTGTATCTTGGCTGAAATCTATAATATCCAATTATAGGCTATTTGTATAGAAGATTTTCGCCTTCAGCATTTCCATTATCGATATACAGTAAGAACATTTTAAAAATATATTATAAAAAAAACATTGATGATGATAGTTGCATGTGATGTCAATAAATTTTACAACTGTGCCTAAATTGAAAATTAGGCTGCCCACCCCGAGTGTGACTTCCAGTGTGTGTGTTTGTGTGTGTGAAGTGGGAGGGCCAGGGTCGGAGTCTAATTCGGCTGATAATGGAAAACCCTTTACAGAACTAGTTAACGCATGGGAAAGGGGTTTTGAGGCAATCTATTCCAAAATACGCTAGTTTCACCTTATTTTATTTCGGCCATTGTGTCTCGGGGGAGGGAGAGAACAATTTCGTGAACAAGAGACCCCATTTCCAAGTGTAATGCGGCGCGGGTGGGCCGCTTGACCCCGCGGCACTCGAGTTTCAACGTGTGGCTCTCATTAGCATGATAGCGTTCTCACGTCAGGCCTTTTGTTCTTGCTGGGCACCGGAAACGGGATATCTGAATCACAATGGCATCACGTGCAACTTGGGCTACCTCGGAGTCTGAGCGGTCCTCTTAAAGGACATCGCCAAGAGCTCCTCATCTCTCTTTTATAAAAAAAAATCTCAAGGCGTCCATCGTCGCCACCCCCGCCCTCGGTTGTTGGTGACTCCCCCTCACCCCCCTTTGGGTGCGCACCAAACGGTCGCCAAATGGCTGGCGTTCGGCGTTCACTCAAAAAGCGTCCTTCTTCCATTCATTGATTCATTCGGCTAGGTGCCTCTCGTGTGCCTGGCTCGCGTCCCATTCAGGTCCCTCGAACACGACTGCTGCCCCCTCTTTTGAGCGGACGCTGCGTGCTTTTCAGAATGGCCGTCTTTTATTCGCGAATAAATAAATGACAAAAAAAAAATACCGATGTCGCTAAAAAGCACCTAGGCCTATGTTTAAGCATGCAGACCATGTGGGTGCCCGTTTTTCGGCTAGCCGAAACGTGCTCGAAATAATCCTTTATCTGCTAATAAAAATAACAGAAAGATGAAAAGCCCGTCGTGACCTGAGATTTGTTTGCCATTTCAGAACAACAATTTGAGTTGCCCGAGCGAATTGCAGCGATTTTCAGCGATAGGTTGAGATTAAAATAACAAATGAGTATTATCGCCGCAAAATGCATTATTTCTCCCTATTAGTCGTCTCGATAGTGCCTCTATCGCCCAAGACCTGAAACTAGAATCCCACAAATACATTTGTCCACAAATGGACAAATAGAAAGCGAAAGCATGTTTGCAATTAATCATGCCAGTCCCATAACACATTAGCCATCCGTTGGGCATTGGTTTGGCTTTCTCCATGCTGGAAGACGTGATCTATAAGCTAAATAGCTCTCATTGGTTAAGACTTCGTTTATAGTTTTAGACAGAATATTGGCATTCACTCTGGAATGAAAAGCTGCTTGTTCTCTAGTCTAGTCCGAATTAATTGTTTGGATCCACCTGTTGCACGAAAGTAGAAGTGACGTAAATATCCTGTAAAATATCCATCCATGTTAGTGATGATGTTACCGGTGCGATTATATAGCATTACGAATGCTTTTCTTTCGATGCCATACGGTATGGGAGCGAAATGCTCAGCATATTCACGATTGTTTGGATCTGAGTGCAATCTTTGATCATGTCCAACCATTCCCCGACGAGTGCGATGTACCGTTGGGAATTGGAATCCTTGGGCGTCATTGGCCACCGCCATCACATTCCTGGAATCATCGGGAGGGGTGACCTGGTGGCTGCGCGTGGGGTTTTGACGTTTCGATAAAAAGGGGGCAGCCCGATTCACCGTCGATACATTTGTGTCGTCCCATGCATTGAAAAGCCGTGACGTGAGAATCGTGTGTTAAGTATTTTTGTACGGGTGCTGGGCTGGGGTGGGCCGGGGTTGGCAACAAAAAAAGCCGTTTCGGGGCAAGTCGGGATGGTATGCGGCGCGGCGGTATTTCGTCTTTGCGCGTTTCTTGGCCCAGCGAACGACATTGGCCAAGGTTAAAATGGCCTCACTTTCCCCAATTCCGACCGATTTTCTCACGCCCAGCCCCTGCCGCGATCTGCGTGCGACAGGCGTCTGGTCAACGTATCGATGGACACCACACGCTGCATCAAACCTAGCTGCCAACAATCGCCTGCCTGTTGCCAACAGCAGAGACCATATCCAATGCTTGATCAGCCCAATGATCATTCCAAAACAAATCAGATCCGTTAAGGCGTTATCATAATCTGGCACGAATTCATTCGGGCTCCTGCCATCGACTTCTTTTTGACGAACTGTGACATCTCTTCGAGCAGCCATCAATGGCGGTCAGGAAGTTTGTGGGGACGGTTCATTATCGCCGATTGGCCCGTCTGATGCCGCTCGATTTCCGAATTTATTGGTGGAGGAAATTATAATTGAATGATTTTAGGCTTATTCACGGCGGAAAAAAAATTGTAGGCACCAGCTGCGCTCGTTAGCTTTCTGAAAATAACACTTAACCAAACACAAAGCCATATGCGCTTTGATCCACACGCAATTTATAAAGATTGAATTAATAGAAAATTTAAAAAATCACTAGTTGGGGGGGGGGGGGGGGTAAAATAAGCAAAAAATAAGGCAGCTGTCTAACGAATAGTCGATTAACCGTGATTTTGGATTCGGAAATAAACACTCGCACTACTGGAGTGATCTAATTGTCTTACACAGCTGATAATTACCTCAACTAACGATAAAAAATGGTAAAAAAATTAAATATGGACCATATAGGCTATGACTTATTCCATGTATGGATAGACCAAAAATTGACCAAATGGACCTGTACATGTAGGCTACATCCATATATTGTTTATAGGCCTACATTATAAGTTCATTAACTCCATACATATTCATAAACGCTTTACATGTGACCATATGTCAACAAATTTACAGATATGGTCGATGGGTCATACATTTCTATGTCCATCTATGGAAAATATAATTCAGTAACTTTCCATGTATGGAGAAGTATGCAGCCATATATGGCTTTATCTAAAATTGTCATTCATGACAATGTCGATATATGGACATAACCATATAAGGTTCAAACATGGCCAGTTATGGCAAATTAATTTTTTCCACCCTGGTATGTTTTATTTTTATCCATATTTGTTACGTTTTTCACTGTTGAGTTGAAGAGGGAAAATGCCAAGCGATTACACTTTTCGAGATTGTAATTTGGGTTCGACTTGCCATCGTAAAGCGTGTATGAACATAAATCACGGGTTTTGGTCCGAGCCTAATTTTTACCATGGCTTTTTAAGTCGAAAACAAAACCGCCTAATTTGAATTCACACGCAGCTAAAATAAAGAACCTCTTAAAGAGCAACAAGTGAACACGGATGAGCGGCACAAACAACGACATTCCTGCAGATATTGTTTCTTTTTTTAACCCTCGGAGTAAATAACTGAGCTGAGGTTTGGGTGTGACCCACATGGGTGAGCGAAATGGTAAAAAAAGCACTTTTTATGCCCCATTAAGTGTATATTGTAAACCAAGAAACTGTTAAGTGGTTATTGGTGAAGATGGCCGCCAACCAATAATAACCTCAGTAGGGATTCAGCGCTTGTTCAGTATTAAATCTGGGCCAGTTTTCCACGCACCGTGTAGCAATTAGCACCCTAGTTCTAGCTCACACCCTGTAATTAACCCCTGGTATGGCACTTACAATAATACACTAGTGAGGCAAATGAAAATATGATTATTACAATGTCTCGGTAATACGTCTGTAACCGCGAGCGACCATTACTGCGATTACTTACTGTTGTCTTCTTTTTATTTCAGAATTGGGAATTATTAGTAATCAGTAAATTAAAGTGGGACCTTTGGGCAATTACGCCTCAAGATTTCCTCGACTACATTTTGCGGAGGCTAAACAACCCGCTTATAAGCGGAAGTCACATGATCAAACGGCACGCCCATACCTTCATGACTCTCTGCGCTACAGGTAAATAACATTGCTTGCATGATACTTTCAATTCAAATCAATATGATAACAATCAGCATAAAAATGTCATTGGAATGTGTGTACCTCGCTGCAATGAACCCCAACCAACATCATAATTAAATTCAATTTCCGACAGCTTATGACTACATGTACATACATGTATATTCCAAAAATCAAATTTTCTTGACATTTTGTCGAAAATATCGGTAGTGTTGTAGGCCTGTTCTATTATCACCCTGTATAAACGATATTGGCTGTAGGTAGAGCAGAAAGTTTTTCACACGGCATACGATCAATTTGGGAAGCCATTACAGGTACATGCACTCTTTTGACAGTCAGTGAATAGACCATGAAGTTAGACCGTGATTACAGTTTCTAGCTTTTTAGATACCGCTAAAACCCATGGGCTATCATTTCGCGAGAAAATGAACGCTCTGGCGCAAAAAAAAATGATCATAAAGCGAATAGTTTTGATGGACCGTTTCTGGGCTCAATGAATGAACTCCCAGTTTTTCCCCCACTCAACCTGGGGAGAAACAAGCCGGCTCTGCCTCCCATTGTTTTCGAAAAGTCACTCAGAATGCGAGGGGGAGGTAAGATGCAATTTATTTGCCGAAACTTGGATCCACTACCCCATTATGCATGGAATGCAGTCTGGAATTTCTAATGAGCCTTGTCCAGGGAGGTGCTACAGGGTGTCCCATTAGCAGAATTTTCCTCAGCAGAATGTCTTTAAAGCGGTTAAAAATTTGAAATCAAAATTTTCAATTTCACTGAAAATCACAGTAATTAGGCAGCTTAATTACCTTGATTTTTAATCAAGTTTTCAGTGCAATTGATTTCTTTAAAAAAATTAACAATTTAATTTTTTTCAAATGAAATTGGGAACAATTGTCAATATCGTTAATCGTTAAAGAAGCAAATATTACAATTCAAACTCCAGAATATAGCTATACATTAATTGCAAGTGAACAATAGTTAGTTGTTAGGCCTATATAAAATAAAGCCAATTGATGTTGCTAAGGACTTTCTTTTCCTTGTTAATACTAAGACGCACCGATTATTCTTTAGTAATTTGATTGGCTTTAAAACAATATTTAACTTTTAATTATATACATTATATTGAAAAAAATATTTAATTAATTAAATAAAATTGAATGTTTCAATAATATAGGAATACGTGACAGCCTGAATACGAGATAGTGTCCATTTTAATTTCAATTTTACTGAAGTTTTTAAAAAAACATCGAAAAACAACGCATTCCTAACGTATTTCGCTTGATCTATTTCGAAAACGTTACATTAATTAAGAGTCAATATTGATTTCAGACCAATGGTTGGAATTTCTTTTAAACCAAATTGCCTAATACTTTGAATACTCGTATCGGCGCCACCAGATGTTTCTTCAAAGATTGCTCCAATTGAGTGCATGGGATGGCCCAAAACCACAGTTAAATAAATCAGGGGCAATCAGTGTGGATGGCTTACAAAATCCTACCGAAAATGTAGCTTTTCTCTCACCTCCGAGGGGTCCATTTCCTATTATTACACCCATCCGGGAGGCATGCAACACTATCTCACAAATAGTGACCGATGCGCGCGCACACAGGTGAAAAACACTGCAACAGGTTGTGATCGGTGAGCTGGAATAATGGGGCTAAAACCCCAGGGGCACGCTTCCCATTACACGCCCATGGAGGGGAAAACATGAGAAGGACCCTCTCGGAACCAACCTGCAGATGGCAAATGACAGGCCCAATGCATTGTTTACAACCTGAAAATTACAGGCTTATTTGCTTTTTCTCCTTCTAAACGACCTTTCAACCTCCCATAGGGTCAATTACGTTTCTGATATTAAGTCGTTAAAAACAATTTTGCAAGCGTTCTAAATGACGGTGAGGAGGTGACCGATGGGAAAATTCTCGATGAACAATTTAAACACTTGCGTTAAACCCTGTATAAACTAGCGACCACAAACTTTTTATACAATTGAGACTAACATCTAACGTTTTGATAATTAACGTTTCCTTGACAAGCATCGTTAAATTTGTTTCCGAGTTATTTGGATCTTCATCATTATCGATTATAAAACAGTGCAGAAACTGTAGAACAAAATGGTAGGCCTATATCAAATCAATTTTAAACTTCATATACAGCTGTATATTATTGGTTATAAATGACTGCGGTATCTATCCTTGGTTTGGCAAAAACCTTAAAACTGTTTTGTACAATACAATAATTTCACATTATTCGTAACAGCGTGGTGGTACCCTGCGACACTGTCTAAAAATAAAATTCTCAGATTTGTTCGATATTGGCCTTTGCGACTATGGCTTCTGTGTCCTGTGCGTTTTAGAAAATGCTTGCCCAATTTCCGTTTTCAATCACCCCCTCTCGTATCAAGCACCGACCAACCACCTTATCGATCCGTTTCTGACACTTTCTGTATTTGTCAAATCAAATCAAACTATAAGGATGATTTCCTATAATACCGTCCAGATTAACTGGAAAGGGAAAAAAAACTTCCTCAAACTCCCCTGGCAACGGAGAAGGTTGCACTAAATTTAGTGTACGGTCACCACTCATAGCCCAATTGCACTGTATATGTGTATTATTAATAACATTCTTTTTATAATCTTGCTCTTTCGATAAATTTAAAATGTGTTGGGGAGGTTTTTTTTGTGCAAAAAATGTAAAATTCCTTCAGTCAGGTGTCTAGGCACTCCAATGCCATGCCATGTAATATACTGTACATTATTTTGCTCCGAAAGCGAGCAAATTCGACCTTCAAACATTGGACTGTTACATTCTATCGTACGTTAAAGAGTCCGCGAGTTAAACTGACATGTTTGAGGGCAACGACAGTCTGGTCTTTTGAAAACTAACTACATGTAGGTAGACCATTCTGGTGGCGTGGAGAAATCGTGTTTGACATCCTCAAGCGAGCATCATCTAAACGTCACATGACATCTCATCTTGAGTCATTTTACAACACCTTACTTTCACTAACGTGCGACTGAAATAGCGCCGGATCAGCAGGAATTCGTGTAAGAGCATAATCTGCTCGTCTGCAGACGCCATAAAGTTCAAATGACGCTCAAGTTCAATGACTAACTGGGTGTTCAATGCCATCAGGGCAAACGGAAAGCAGATTAAAGCTCGATGATGGAGCGTAGACCGTGTTCGAGCAATTCGAATTTCAATTAAGACTTCAAAATCAAATGCAGGTCAAATTGTTGTCACAATCACGTCTACTATAAAGAAAGTGTGTAAACGTTTTACATCGAGGGCAGTCATGGCGCCATCCATCGGTAAGAAATGACAATAGTCAGTATACACGTATTTAGCCAAGAGCCTGGGAACACCAGATCTGTCAGGGGCTGGAAGTTCCCTCTGCTACGAAAAAGAATGCGCACAGCAACAGCGCTGCGTAGGTGGAAAGATTATATATTATAAGAAGGGGAGGGGGTCCCCTCTTAATTAATAAAATAAGCAGAAATGCGAACTGGCGAGGGTGTCTGCCAGCGTGTCTACCGAATGTTGGTCATTGACATTGGACTTAACAAAAGAAGACCACCGAGGCTATGCCAAAACACTGTGCAGATGAGATCGTAAATATTCGCACTGCGGCTCGCTAGGCAAGTGCAGGGGGTTAGGCGAGTGGACATAGCCTTTGACCTCTGACGCACTTACGTACATTATTTCGCATTTTTCAACCATGTTAACCTTGTTCCCAGCCGGATTGTTATCTGGGTGAATATGGAAGAAAGAACTTGTTGAGCGTCTTGGGTTAATGTCACGTGTACTGCCATGGCAGGTTTCGCATCTGCAGTAATGTGATCTTCACAGAAGTTTCTTGTTTTGACACAATCTACTTTTTTCTCCGTATTATGTCATTTTATTGAAAATCTTACGAACATTAATTATGAAGCTAGTTTACCCAGTGTAGAATTGGTCGATCCATAGGGCCTTTAGCGATTTTTACAGTTTGATAATGCCTCGTGTATTTATATAAACATATTGAATAAACTCTAAAAAATAACATGCAAAACGGGAGAACGCTAGTTTCTAGTTTGACACCATTTACATTTGTTCCATTTAGTATTAAGTATTTCTTATTTATTAACAGAATTGTAAATTCTGCATTAATTGAGTTGACGGGAAAACAATTTTATCCAGCAAATTAAAGAGTTATTGAAAGTCATTAAATCGGCATTAAGGTCAGTAATTTCTATGATTTTGGTTTACTCATTGACGCATTTAGGAAAAACTCAACTGTTTACCACTCAGTAAACAGGTTGAGATTACCGTATTAATGCTGCTAACCACCGTTTAAAACTAAAACCAAAAATCTGAATTTGCCAACATACAATTTTTGCTTATTTATTTTCACCCCGAATAGAAAATTGGCCTTCCACTCGAATATCAGATTTATAATTTGTAAACGTCCTTCTAAACTCTTCTTGAAAATGAGGAGCAAATAGTTTCGCTTCACCCATGCAGCGTTCTTGGCCAACGTTTACGAAAAACGTCATCAATTTCAAACCTTGAAGCTCGGGCGAACGCACCCCTCGGAGCTCCAGGGTTGATAGGGTTAAAAATCCGGGCATGTGTTTGCCAAGCCTCCCACATTCCTTAAGCCAAGGGATACAATGTAGCGAAATCGTGTGATTGCGCATCATTAAAGGCAAGCTCCACGCAACCAGATTTGAGGCCCCCACCCACCCAACACTGGTAAATAAAGAATGGAGCCAGTTTTTTTTAGCGATACAATGACCATCGCGTTGGCTATTCTGATTGAGTGGCAGTGTCAAAGTGACAGATAAGGGGTCATCCACAAAGGATGGGGGAGGGGAGTGTACACCTAAATCGGACGACAATGATCTAGATGGATTCAGACATCCAACAAATCAACAGCAACCACTCACCCACACACAAAATGTGGCTTACGAACAGTCTGTTAAAAACGCTAATGGACCTCAAGATGGTTGCTGGTGCTTTTAAACTGTTTTAATGTTGAACAAACAGAATTTTACGCAAAACTAATACATGTATTGATGAACTTTTACTACCTTGCCAAACCATGGAGATTTATTGAAAAATCCTTGAAATTAGCTGAAATTTGCAAGCCCAATTTATTACGCGCTAAATATGATATGGGCCTAGCGTAATTTAGCCAAAAGGATGTCCACCATGAAAAAACGTGTTTCAAATATTTATGATTGTTACATTTATAGGCTTATGCCTATATATAATTTTTTTTAAAGCTAATTTTTTTGAATAATTTGAAAATCTACGATTATTTCTAAATAAATAATTTAAAAATTCGTTATCTAACTGCCTTCAGAAGCTGCATTGCAAGGAAAACCCATTTTAGGGCTTTGCATCGTTGTTTCAAGTTTTTTTATTTTTATAAATAAACTGGACATTTTTAAATCATAAAAATTAGCTCGGACCCTAGTGCACGACCAATTCGACATATGGGGATATAAATTTAGCATTTATACTGAGTATTTGATACAAAAAATGTGTAAATGTTTTGCACGTTGGGCATCCTTTTCGTGTCGGGTCTCATGCCCTAGAGACCACTGTACTGTTGCGAATTGGCGCCACAGATGGCGCTTAGCTTTCAAAGGACACCAATTTCACCCGGATTACGCGACCCTTTGAGAAGCGGAAGCCTGAATAACCGTCGATAATGGCCGTTCCACCTGTCCTGGCGTGTCCGGCGCGCTCTGCCCAACAGGAAAGGTCATCGAGGGGGTCTCGTCTGAGTGACGCCATTGATGCCACCATAGGCGGCGTGTGAATAGAATCGAATTTGGCTCGATGCAAGGCATTCCAGGCCCGGGTTTCGGGAGCCCATTGAAACCCCCGCATACTCTTCCGCATCAATGGACCTCTTAGGAGCTGCTCACAGTGGTCACTTTAGCCATTCTACTGAACCTGGCCGTAAATCCCCCTATTGTCAACAATCGGGATAGAAAAAAAACAACTCAAAGAACTTATGGGCAATATGCTTGTTATAAACCAATGCAAAAATCACATTTTCTTCGTAGCCGTGTATCACCTTTCCAGGGTTTGTGTGTACACGGAAAGCCAAGGAAGAGAGAAATGTTTAGGGATCGGCAGGGAAAAGTCCGTTTTTGTCTTCTGGAAAATCAGGGGAATTCCTTATGAACGCAGCTTAACATCTACGATGATGAACTAGTTTTTGGCAGATTTTCTCTTTAGACGATCTCTTAATAAGTGTTCCTTAAAATATTGGATTAAATGTAGACAAATCAAGTAAAAAAATGTAAAGCCATGTAATTAAAAAGATGTTGGTTTATAAATGCAGACTAAAATCCATGATTTGTAATCTTGTTTTTCGAAAATATTCATTGCTGAAGCTGCACAGAAAGCACCAACGTTTAATTGGTTAATCATTTTGCTTTATTTTACTGATTTTACTGCTGCGTTTGCTGCAGAAATTATTTTGAAAAAAGTCAGGGTTTGTCACCGATAGTCAGGGAACTGATTTTGCAAATTTTAGTACGAACATTGCTCTCCGAATACCATTTGAGGTCCTTTCACTGACACATGATCACAGGCACATCCCAACATTTACCATCTCCTAGCAATGCAATGCACAAACACTGGCTTGTTGAGTAACGTGAATCACCTCTCGTTTTTAATCGTGTTTTTGTGGCTGGACTTCGGGGAGGATGTGTTGAAAAGCGACCTCGTCGTGGTTGTTCGGTCCATTCCTAATCCTGCAGAAGATCAACTTTCAGTGGACATCCTGAATTTCGGGAATTCGCGGTCGCTGAAATTTCCCTGGAAGCCACCCCCCTCGACAATATCTCATTCATCTTTGTCTAGAATTAGCTCTCCGAGTGTTTGTATAATAATGATCGCCCGTCCACGAGGAAAAACTTTTTTTTCGATTTCCCGTTCTCGCCATTTTTCACGCCACGTTCCCCTTCCTCTGTTTCGTGAATTGGAGCGAATATTTCATCTGTGAATGAACAACACCAGTCCGACTGCACCCTCAGAGAAGCCCAGCTTCTTGGGGATGAGCATCTGCTTCGACCCACCAAACGCCAGGAGAGAGAGAGAGAGAGAGAGCCCAAATGGCACTTGCACCAGCAGGAATGTTTTTATTTCGTACCGTCACCCAACCTGGCTGGTTCCTGGTCCCATTCATAAAATGTGAGATTTGGCTTTCATTCACTGAAATCTTAGCAGAGGTAATAAATGACCGCAGTGGCTGTGGGGTTAATATGGCATCCCAACCAACCACCCTAAGCATTCCTGAAATTAAATTATAGGTTAGGGGTTGCCATTGTAATGCGCGAGACAGATTCATGGAAGCCGTGCGTGGTCAGTTTTTCTCCTCTTAACTATACATTTTTTGTAATCGCATCCATCTACGTGTTCAGTTGTGTTCATGTTTATTGTAGATGGCGATTGCTCCACTCTTCCAGCATCAGAAAATATCTTCAGTGCCATTCAAGTGTTTTTTATTCCTTGGGTTCCACAATTTACTAGAATCGAACTGAACCATAACCAATGAGAGCTATTCAGCTTACAGCCTAATTTACTTCTTCCAGCATAGCGAAAGCCACACCGATTCCCAACGGATGGCACATGGGTTGTGGGATTTGCATGATTAATTACAGACAGGCTCTTGCATCCTATTGGTCCATTTATTCCCCGGTAGGATTCTCATTTTGGAAGTGATGCGAGGCATCCCATCAAAGGATACCAATTTGTTTCTTGGTAAAAAGCTCTGATGGTTTTTGAGGCCATCGTTCGATTCAATTTTCCACAAGAAAAGACCACACAGAGCATTTGCCCAAATTCACACCAAACGTTCGGTGGCCGGTGTTCGAGGTGGCACGAATGGGATTTGGAGAGGTCCAAAAAGGGGCAAATGGGGGAAAGCGCTCAACCTTTGGAAAACCCGAAAAAAAAAAAGTACGGTTGGGTCGGAGCAAACTGCACTAAAAAGGTCCATTGGCGGTGTGGGGGCCCTCCGAATGGGGCGGTCGCATTCCAGAGCTTTATAGATCGGCATGTTGTATGGGGAGTGGTGAGATATTGGTGGGAAATGGACCCTGGGCCACCCGAGGTATGCGCCCTGCATTTCCCATAGCATCTTCTCCCGTGGGACTCCTCGGTGCCCCCACCCTTGCCCCGCTCGAAAATCCAGGCCCGGGTTTTGCACAAAGAAGTGCTCAAAAACATGGCAGCAAGGTGAAATTGAAGAGCGGAGTGATTGGCTCCATGACATGGACGTCGGGAATGCTAATTTTGGTTTCAACTTCAGTTTCGATGTTTCTCAACGCGCGGGCAAGTTCTTGCACGAAAACGGTACGCCGCTCGTGAACTGGAAATGAAAGCTGTCCGAATTATGTTCGTTTGATTTAACTCCAACAAACAATCCATCAATGGTCGCCAATCACCTAGAATTGACACAACTAAATCTGGCATGACTTGTATTATACAACGTTGGTAAAACGTTTGCCATCTTCAGTTTTATTGAATATGGAATTGTCGAGACTCATTGGTGTCCTATTTTGGTTTCGTTTTTAAACTATTTGAAATGGACTCTTTTTCACCCCTCCAATGCTCGAGTGTTCTCAAATCTTGAAATTTTATTACCTCAGCGAACCTCGATTGGCTCAGTCATCGCCGAATGGAAAAGCCGGTGAAAATTGTAGTTTTTAATTCCTTAATCTGTAGGTGTTTTGAAATCGGCCGATTTGCCGTTTTCGCTTCACGAATACAAAACCCGGCATTCAGCCATTTTACATAAGCCCACCCTCAAGAATCCCATTATTCGACTAGATTAAAATTCCAGCTTAGCCAGAAGTGAAAATTTCGGATTTTTCAGTAGATACGTCCCAACCCCCTCCTTCTTTATCACCACTAAGTTACCTTTTGGAATACATGTATTCACTTTTCATGCTGCCGACAAATCCCTGCATGGTTTGAAAAAGTTTGCCATCATCAAATTCACAGCTCCACAATTGTGAACTCAAAAGAGTGGATTGGTAGCAGAAGTGCTGGGACCAAGAGAACCATGTTCGACCCAGTTTACACCAATAAAACTGCTACTACAACAAACAAGAAAACGCATTTCTAGGTTAGCTTCTTTCTTTAAATCCCTCGTCTCAGCCACCCAACCAAAGAAAATGTACCAAATGGAAAGAAGTGACTTCTGCCTTTGATGTTCAGTATTGTGCGTGCGCTAATGGGATATAATCTATAGTTTGTCCATGGCATTGCCAGCCTTGCACGGCAATAACTTATCATGACGCTGGCTCCCTGTGGTGGCCCAGAACAAAGATGGAGGCAGCTTCCGCCATGCTTCTGCAGCTGGCAGTTTCCGTTCCAGCCTAGAAAGCTGTCACCATCAACGCGTATTGATCGTAAAGTGCCGCCATTCCATCAGTATTTTCTTTACACGATCAGTATATTGACAGTCTTTACGTCACTGCCGGACGCATGCGCAATGAACGTCAATCAAAGAATGCAAATACACCCGCTGGAGGTTAGTTTTATCTGCACCCTTCGAGTCAGCGCTTTTTTTCTCATCAATTTCCATTCGGGACATTTTCAATTGTGTTTCTTGTCTGTCGTTCATTCCGCTCATAAATCTCTGTTATTAGAACCAAACGCCGCCGGTTTTTTTCTTTTTTGTTTTTTTTTCTGCTTTTTTTGTCTTTTTGTTTTTCGCCTTATCTCCGCATTGAATATACAGTTTATACTTTCCTGAGAGTTAAGCACACCGTCTCAGCATGAGCGATGGATTAGGGGTTTTCTTTACGAAACGAAAATGACCCTTACTTTTCCCCATTGTGAGTTTTCACTTTGAAATCTGTTTATCTTGTCCTCGACTCCTCCGCCATACACTAGCTTCTGAAACATAAACGATTTTGTTTGATTTTCCTCCACCTGAAAAACTTCCTCACCAGCAATCAGTTGACCCGATAGGGTCGAGTGCGATTTCCCATGGTTCGAAGAAACCATTCTGGTAAAAAACAACTCCGGTATGACCAGTAACTATAAAAACTCCCGAAACTGTCTCTATGCGTTTGGTCGTCCACATTGGATGTCCATCAAAAGTGGAACCAATTGGACGAAGTTCACCTTACGTTCCTTGGTTACACTAAAGACTGAAATAAAGTTCAGATAACATTAGTTTCTTCATTTGGAACAAAAAGAACGTCATTTTGAGGACGTTTTAATCAACAGATCGTCCTATTGTGAGGTTTTGTTCAACAGGCTATCAAATTGGGATTGAATGACCAATAAGGAATTTGTATTTGTGAAAAGGATTTAGTGCATTAGGCCATTAGTGGTGTTTATTGAACTCTTTGAATATTTCACTGTACATAGGACTCCTAAACTATCGCACGAGGAAAATTAAAGTTGGACGTCCGAATTTGTTGACCCAACACTCCCGCTTCCAGTCTCGGACGTCGTTTATGGACGGCCCTCAATCTGATCATTGTAACTGGCCACAAAAGCACTACTCAAGGTGTCCTCGATCGAGCATTAATCAGCGACGAATAATAGCAATTACCGAGAAAATGCCGAGGTGTTGTCCTTGCCCAAATCCCAACTGTTTGAATAAACTTTCGTGGTTGAGTGACACCCGCAGAATGTTGTCAAGGTCAGCGGGGTCATCGGGCAAGCGGATGATGAAGTGGACGTCGACTAATTGGGAACTGTTTTCCATATTCGCTAATGCGAACATGAGGAGCATCGTAATTGCTACCAGTACTAAGTTTCCAGTTACCAGTACCATAATATTGCAGAATAGGCATGGCCAGCAACGAATTTTTTCCATTTTCTGTTTGTTTTTGGCAAAGATGCCGCATGGGCTAAAACCATGCTGGACATTGGCCCTTTGTAGTTTGCTGATCGTTCCTTACGAAGCGCATTAAGCAGGGGTCACTCGGGCTACTGTGGGGGCGCGTGGGTTGCATTGTGTGGGACGTGGGCCAAGAAAAGTTCCGCCTGCATTCCGCCCACGAATTGTTATGGGTGAAAGTCGAGTCCCTGGACACCCACCATCCACTCGCCATAGGGTCAACATTCCGAGACTTTCATTCTACTTCTTACAATCGAGTCGCCCGTGTCTCGTTCACGTGACCAGGTCAACGCTTGCCCCTAAACCCTTTCAATGATAAGACCGAAGCAAAAACACGAGTAACACCCAATTAACGCCGCGTTAATGGCTAGGGTTAGAGAGCGCACTTGCATACTTCTTTGGCATCTGATACGGGCGTTCCTTTTCTATTGCTGCTTGCAGTCACGGGATGGCGCTCGGGGTGAAAGCTCCAATATTCGTTCAATTCAACTCAGTACCACTACCAACTTCACTGCCAAATTCAAATTATTAGTAAATTGGAATGGCATCCTTCACCAATTGACAATTTCCCTGCATAGCAAATTTACTAAGAAGCCTAGAGCTTCACGTCTTGATCACTTGTCCCATTTGAGGACTTGATCCAGATACATTACATTACAGTAATTGCAAGGTTTATACCTTTTGCAATTGCTATTATTACTTCAATCTTCCTTCCTCGACTATTCGCCAGTGGAACTACTTAACACTACAGAACCCGATATTCTAAAGCGTTTAAGCGTATAGCCAGTCCAAAACCAGAATGCTACAGTATGATAATTCAAAAGGACCAACAGGGTGCGATGAATCATGCTTCATTTGCCATCCATTGGGCATCTGTCTTGCTTTCTCTATGCTGGAAGACGTAATCATTAAACAGGTTAGCTCTCATTGGTCTAGGCTCAGTTCCGAGTATACTCTTGTGCAGATTGCAGGTACCATCTCTTGTACTTCATCGTTTATTGCTTTAGCGCCTGCAGTGTTAAGTAGCCGGCAGCTTCTGAATTTCCAGCATGGCTTTGGCAGGTCTCGTCCCAACTGGAGTGCACTTCCTGCTCGCGTTCGGTTACTCAGGAGGGGCTTCCTGTCTGTATACACGATCCAAACGTCATTAGGCGATGCTTAACGGCAAGCACGTGTTCGGCAAGCGAGTGCTTGCTGTCCAGATTCCAGCTCCCCTTGACCATCCTCCAATTCCTCTTCCCGACACGAGATACGTGTAAGGATGTTTTGGCAGCTGGGCTTTGGTGAGAAAACGGAAAAGTTGTCGAAATTAAGGAGAGGAAGTTGCGGTTCTTTGTTTTAGGCGCAACCCGAACACGAACCAATTACGGAAATGAAGACCCTGGCAAGAATGTTCCGAAATTCTTTCTCAAAAGACACCGGGTCCCAACCGTACTGGTCAACCAGCTCCGGCGAATGCAACATTTTCCCTAAACTTCCGTTTCGATAGCTAAAGGTAGACATCATCATAGACTGGATTTTTTAGGCACCTCCAGGCCGGGAATTCCACACCCTACGAAAGCATGAATGAATGAATGAACACCACCCCCTCTCACTGGTCGCTCTTTTTGTTTTCATTCAATCTTTTTAGGTGGCTCTTGTCAGGCTTTTCCTTCGGTCCTGGCCGGGCCTCAGCCACCCTGTGGGCGGGATCTTAACGCAAATATTTGGGCCTTCTCGAGGGTTTTCCTAAGATTTCGCCGCCCCCTTCTCGGCTGCTTATTTATTTTCGCCGCTTTTAATCGCTGCTGTTGCGGCCAATATACTACTTGTATGTGCGCAGCGGAAGAGGGCTTATCTCGTCCCGATGCCGAGGTGCGAGCCTTTGTTGGGCAAATTTTGACAGTGTTTAGTAGGTCACGCGAAGTGTCAAAGCGCTCTTCCAAGTCCAAAACCTTGGAAAACTTCATGCGGTTTAAGGGTCGTACATAAAGGACGTCCTTAGCCTAGTTTGGATGGGGTAATGAACTAAAAGGGGAGTAGAAGTCACTGAATTTCGACCTATAGATTTTATAGCCTATAATGTAGCACACAGCAACACTGGTAGGTCTTTACAGAACTCGCTTCTGGTGGTACATAAAACGTTTTGAATATTGCGTCAATCGTTTGCCATTTTTGTCCAATACAGTATAACTTTTTACTGTCCTTTAATCCTTTGTTTATTATAAGATGAAAAGTCGAATGACGTCACTTTGTTCAATTCTGCCGTCATGTTATGAGGAATCGAGTGACATATGACGTCATTGAGCCCGACCCAAAAGGATGCCTACTATGCAAAAAATAATCATTCTCCCAAATTTTGCTCGTAGTGCTTGTTATAATTATTACGTTTAATTTTTCCGGTGTAAAATTAGTTCTCTACTAGGGTCTGCAGTATATTTATATATTTTTTAAATTTGAAAATGCACCGTTTAATAATATTTATATAAAAAATCAAATAATAAACTTTAGAATAACCGAATTCCGGAGGTGGCATAACGGATTTCTTCAAATTTACTTCATTTATTTTTTATAAATTTGCTGGGACGTTTTGAAATTACATGTAGCCTACATGGCGTTTTTTTCGTGCTGCCTGGTGATTGTCCCTGCAGTTCGGATTATGGGATATGGGGGTGAAAAGTTGTCTATGGACGACCCCCACTGCCCCTGTGTTTCAATGTTACGCAACGTCGCGTACCCCATACCAACGAAACCCTTAAAAAAAAGAGCGAGTGCGGGGTTGCGTCCAGATGGGTCGCAATTTCGGGTGTTATTGTTTTCAAGCTTTTTTTTTGCTGATGAGCTTTTAATTCGGGACCGCCTGCCATTTAATGGCGAACAGAGCCAAAAAACGAAGCGCTGCAGCCAAACATTGACTCGGCCGAATTTTCCAGCATCCTGTTGTTAAATAAACAAATCGGGGTGGAAAAAAGCGTCTTCCCTGAACGGCCCCCAGCTGAGCGCTCTTTGACCCTTTGCGGGCGCGGGGTGCGTCACAAGATGGAGCCTCATGGCCGAAAACGCGACTTTCGACGCACCCCGAGCGGGCGTTGTTTTTGTTGACGTTGGGCTATCTGACCACTGGGTGGCCCACTGCCGCCTGGCCGGACAATTTATGTACAACAGCCGAATGTATTCAACATTTTTCATAGTCATAAATGTCTGCTTTCACCGATACAGCTTCGTGCAACTCGTTAAAGAAAGCGAAATAAAAACTGCCACCAACACAGTGAAGGGGTTGCTGAGCCCTGCGGGCTTCTTAGCAATCGTTTTATGGAGACACTGTCACCCCAGCTCAAAAATCAACTTTGAAGCGTTCAGTGCATCCAGAAACATGCAACATTTTTCCAGAATATTGAATTAAAACCGACGACGTTGTTAGATGAGTGTTTTCGGTTTAACACAATGTACCCTCGCGAGCAAAGAAACTGGCCTACCACTAAAACTATTAAAATGTTTTGTTCAACAAGTAGAGATGCAATTTCAAATCGGAATACATGTAGCTCGTTTTGAAGACAGTTTATCGCGCTTTATAACGCGCATAATACGACTAAAATTCCTCATCAATTTCTCAGGTGAGAAGCCTTAAAACAACAGTAAACCATTCGCATTTTTGAGACACCTGCATTAACCCTTGGTCACTATAAAAGAGTTGTTGCGGGGAATACGATGTTCTGAGATTAAAATTGTTTTCCATAATTTGTTTTGACAACGATACATTTTCTGTACAATTGGTGTGAATTTATGGCCAACTAAATTCTTGAGGAATTTCTGTCCATTCAGGCGCATTTGAAAGTGTTTACATTTTTCACAACACAAGCTATTTCAATCATGACCTATTGGTCCAGAGTGTTTCAGAAATTTGGTTATCTTAATTATTCGGGGGGGGGGGGGAGACTGAAAACTGCTGGACGCACGGGGGCGCTTCTGGAGTCTCTGGCAAATGTGCGAGGCCTCTTTTACCTGTTCTTGCTGGTCGTGTAATCGCTTACGGTCGCCACCCTCACCCCTGTTAGTTTATTGAAGTTGGTTTTTTAGGTCCGGGGGGCTCATTGTTTTGGCGAAAAAATTCCCAGCCATCACTCTCTCCTCTTCTGTGTGGGTCTCATCGACCCCCAACTACCTGCCTTTGATAAATACCGAGATTTAAAAGGCATTCGAGAGGACGAGTGGGAGGGAGGTTCAATAAATTTCGGCCAATGACAGGGCATATTTCGGGACAAACAGGGGAAAGTCACGGGCTAAAAACTCCGGCCTGAGGCGCATTTTCTCCCAATTAATGAGGATAGTTTTTGCGCTCATTTCGGACATTCAGACTTTTAACAACGCCAAACGATTCATAACCATTTTTTTTAACGTTTAACGATACTGCGTTTCATAACTCAACTATACGTGGATGATAGGCCCTAATGCTGCTCAATCTTAGCTTCAATTGCACTCGATTATTTCACAGTCGAAAAATCCATGCGCAAAAGCAAAAATCATAAGAACCCCTGTTCGCGTTTGTTTGGGAAATTGTCAAGAGAAATTATCTGTCACTTTTTCGTATTTATCCGAAAACGATAAGTAGTCCAAACCGGGCAAAGGTCAGCCACTAAATTCGGGCTACATCTGCCACCTGGCAGTCGGGAAACTGGGGGTAGATCCGATGACAGTAGCGCGAGTTAACCTTGCCCACAGTTGGGGCAAAAGGAGTTGAGGGGTCATTTCGCCATTCAGAAAGTGAAGACGAGGAAAACGGAAGTGGGCGGAAATGAGGGCATTAAAAGCGCGCATCCGGGCCAGAATTCTTGCATCGAATTAATTGCGTTGGGATTCTCGCAAGATCAAGGTTATGGCACTTTTCCATCTTGGAGAACCGAGTCGAAGATGGACAAAGAGTAAATTTAATCGAGGGGAAGGCAAAGGATTCAAGGAAAGGTGGAAAGAAATTCTAGAAAAAAAACTGAGTAAAAGTGCTTGAAAACTGAAACACGAATTATTCCGTTCAGTGGCTTCCTCCAGAGGGCAGGTTTCTTTTTCAGCCTTCCCATCTCCAACCGTGGAATCTCATTACACGCGCTCGTTGGTCAAACATCAAGGGGTAACCAGGAGGAGGAGGGGTAGTTTGCGACCCCTCGCCTTTCTCTATTTTTGCATCAAAGAATTCGAGTGGCGTGCAGAGGGGGCCGAGGGAGTCCATTAAGGGGGTCGACGTGACAGCCCTGATGAAGCAATGCCACGCTCGAGAGCCCCCTGGAATGTGGTTGTGTGTGTGAGCAAGTGCGATTTCGGCCCCACTACACGGCTTCCGTCCCCTGGAGGCGAACGCGGTCTCTCTATGGGCCTCCCACGGCTCCTCACTCTCAAACAGGTTGGGCGCATACCACATTCCGATCCAATCTCATTTAGCGCCCCCTTAACACAGACCTACTTCCCCCCCCCCTGCCCTCTTACTCAACACAAAGCAACAGGTTGACCGTTAGAATAACAATTCCTGGGCCGAAAAAAGCGATCCTCCGTCAGGTTGCGTGCGTTGGGATGTAACCCTTAGCCCGCAAATGAACTCCCATTTGCATTGAAATGGTCGCTAGTTGCGTAATCGGCCTTTCACGGAGCAGAATGGGGTGTTGGTCAGATGCTACTTTTTGCACTTTGCAAAGTTTTCACGCTCTACAGATTATGCATGCGACGAGATTTTCGAGAAAACTTGTCCAAAAGTTGGTTATGGCCAGTGTATTTTTTTAGTCGAAAGCTTTATCCTTCATTTGCATAGAGCATGTACCCGTAGTCTCACTGGAACACCTGGAATTATCAGGAAAATGAAAACGAGCATTTAACGTTTTCAACTTTTCAATAAATAAAAATATCATTGTTTCCATTTCATTCTAAAACACATTTTTGATTAAGTCAGGCACTGTAGGTGTGTTGTTTAGTTTCTGCTAACTAGGTTGACTGCGTACTGGTCGCCATTTTTTGTTGCCTTTTTTTCATAACCGAATTCGACCCAACTCGTGTTTGGTCGGCAGGCTTTACTGTTTTGAATCGCAATTGTTCGCTTTAATTTCGGGGCCTGTTCTGGGTATCGTCAGCTCGACTTTTTTTTCGTGGGCCCCCTGGTGCAATTTTGAAACAATGTTTCAACGAGGGGAAAAAAAAGAAAAGAGCACGAAAAATTGCTGATGAATAGAAGAAGAAGGCCTCTCGCTTTGGGTGATGGCTAACAGCGACCCATTTTCGTGTTTCGGCACAGTGCCCTCGTGGAACCGAAAAAATATATTAGCTTTTTGAATGCCAGCAAAAAAGTCGGCTGTCAATGAATGAGATTGAATCACCTCCTAGAATTCAACGTGTGATGTCTTTGTAACGCCTGGGTGCCTACGATTCCAATCTGTGATTTCGACCACCGCGTGGCGCCACTAACGCTAACGTCAGGTTGATCAGTACATGTGGAGTAAAACCTGTCAAATTGACCACCTTGCGCTTTGGGGAATCACAACAAGTTGTGAATTATTTTAAGAGTTTTGAGAACCGTAGCCTTAGAATGTAAGTTCCATGCTGTAATTTCAAATAAAATAGTACATTTAATTATTGCAACATTAAACTGGTGCTCTCTTAATTTCTACATTTAGGTGACACCAAGTCAACATTATATATACATAAAATTAATTTCACAATCAGTATTGATCCTGCAGTGAAGTTTTACTGTATTTCAATCATCATTACTTGATAGCCTCCGCAGCGCCACCGGTGAGCCCGAATCACCTGACCATTCGTAAATCATACAGAACTTCGTTTCGCCACGGAGGATAACGCCTTGGCATCAACTTCGAGACAGATGGTTAATTAATCGGCGAATCTGATTTGCCACACCAGATCTTTGCTCGCCCCATCCTCCGCCCTGTATTGTTGGCATGATAATACGCCGCTTTATAATTTGGCACGGCCCTCTGGCGGCACCGGGCGATTTGCGGGCACAGAGGATGGTTTCGAGCGCATAATTTAGATCCTGAACAGGTTTATTTATAATAGTCCTACCTGCAACTCCGGGTTTCATAAACCCACAAGTCTTGAGGGCTAATGCATTTGCCATTTGAAAGCAAATTGACGCTAAGACGAATGTCTCCATTTAACCCAAACCAAATTTGGGAAATCACATTG
>JAQIXS010001103.1:0-33835 GCA_034700785.1 Rossiulus vilnensis | reverse complement strand
TGTCCTTCAAGAAGTAGCGGCCCATTAATTTTTATGACAACAATGCAATGAAAAAAACCTAAAAATAGAGATATCTTAACTCACGATTCCACTTGCCACTCGCTTGTGCCTACATAACGCTAGATAAACAATAACCCAGCAGGCAACATGGTCATGACAATTTGCGCTTATGAAACAAACTCTTCTATGCGGGTCTCAAACGCGAGCTATAGGGCCCTAAACGGAAGTTTAAATGTAAACTTAAAAAAGGCGCATAAAGCAATACAAGGCAACAGTATATGGGATGAAACCCCATACAGGAAGGGTATGGAAAAAGCGTGGTAGGGAAAGGATGAGTGAAAAGTAAACTCTCAACAGCACGAAAGTGGTTTGGGGGGACGCAGGCAAGATGAGGCCAAAATTGATTTTTAGAGTCAACGCTGCAAAGAGGTTCCATGCATCATTTATGAGCCATTTCTTAAACCCAACACCGGGATCCTGACATCCATACAAAGTATAGTGCATGCGTGAGTATGCATTTATAGATATTGGCCATGTAGACCACATCAACCAAGAATTACGAGCTCGACTAGGGAAAACGATGAGATGAAAAAAGGAGAAATCCGGATAAACTTCCTAAATGATCTGTGAAAAAAAAATAATGAAAAAGACAAATGTCCCCTATCTTCTTTGGCGCTGTTCGGTGCGTGCGTGTGCCACTCGGGGGATAATCCGTGGACCGGTATAGGCCGCCGCCGCTAGGTGGTTGCCATTTTATGGGTGCAATTTGAGCCCGCGTTACGAGCATTGATAGCAACTAAGCTGCATGATATATAGGCGAAAAAATGGCTCTAAGCTATACAGAAATGCACCAGCACGATCTTCTTCCCAGTTCCCTATGTCATTAGGGACATATTGTAGCATCAATAACGAGAAAAGTTTCGCATTATGCGTCTTACATAAATTAGGAATGTGATGGAAGCTCGAGGCCCATCAGCTAAGCGAGCACAACTCCGTGTTGTCGTGCCAATGAACATCTTTTTTAATTTGGTTTCACGGATCCATAGAGGATGGCCAAGAATGAAATGCACAAATTGGTTAAAAACGAACAGCAGTTTTTCTGTGGATATAGATTACATGAGGTAGTAAGCGATTAGATCTCACATTTCTGAATTAACAAATTAAAGTTGAAAATCATAGCATTCTGTAGTTGCCTTACGAGAGCAAAGTAATATTTAAATGAAAATGTTTGCTAAAAACAACTATTAATTATGACAGAGTTCCCACCAACACGGTGATTCCTGGTTTGCGGAAAATCTTTCCTGACTAACAAAAATGCTCTTAGAATAAAATGGAAACAACATGTATTGATTATTGTTATTTTTACTTATTATTTCAAAAGTTGAAAGTTTGTGGCATACTAAAAGAGGAAAGTGCAGAAATCTCGTGCGAGTAGATACGCATTCTTTTGAGCAGTTTAATAAACAATCAAGGCTGCCATTTCAGCTGATGAAAATATCAGTTGGCCTATTCGATAATTCCCGAATGTTGCATAAAAATTTAAAATGTTTAAACTTTTCCATGTCGTCCCTGACAATTCCAAGTTTTCCAGGTCGGTGGAAACCCTGTAGTAGCACAAGACCTTCTAGCCGATAATGAAGATTTCTTCATAGGTTCGTATTTCTCTTGTTCATGGAACACATTGGTAATTTAACCATAGCTGTTTCTAAAAATGATATTTTAAAACAAAACCTTATAGCAACTGGAAGTGCAGCCAATGAGATGCCACTTCGGTTTGCAAACTGGGGATGATTTATTGCAACTAATTAATCGTCAATTCTTGCAACGCAATAATACAAACTAATTGGAAAATGCTAAACATACTGCGCTATTCCCAAGCTTTTGACGGTTGTAAACAAGGGCCAGGAAACAATTTGAAAAGCAAACAATTAATTCATGAACGATAGTCATGTGACAGTGCATGTCACGTAAACGCAACACTTAAAAAGCTTGGCAAAGAAAAGCGAAGCTAAAAACACAATGAAGTTTTATGATGTGACCATTAGTTTACGGATGACCCTCACACGCCAACACGCCAGGGAGATTAAGAGGGTCTCCTTTGAATGTTGTCAGTAACAAAAGACTTAAGTAATCGCCCTTGCAGAGTGAGCTCATTTTTATCGACAATTTTTGCCTGTTTCAAGAGGGTGCAAACATGATGGATCGTACTTAGGCTAGTAAGATGATCCGCACGCAGAAGCTCTGACAATGATGAACAGGAATATCCTCTATTGCGTTACCTGTACATTTTCACTCCTATATAAGCTACTCGTATTGTTGGTGATCTCACTGTTGCAACTTATGCACAAACAGAATCGTCTTTCAGACAACATACATTTCGCGTTTCCGTCCACGTTCCCCTCAGGTTCATTAAACATTCATTGGATTAAGTTGTTCGCTAAATAAAATGAAAACAGCGAAGACCTCAGGCTACCAAGTTAGAGATGACACACGCGCATCTTAATTAATCCTCCAATTAATGTACGGGGAACGGATCACGCATAAGCCCCATCGTACTCAAGCTTCTTCGTGCAATTAATTAACTTAAAAATGCGAACAAAAACATTACACATGTGTTTTTTTTCTTTTCGGAAACATCCAGCGAACAAATGCTGGATCATGAGCGTTAGTATCAAGAGCGTTATCCAAGTACATATCTAAGAAAAATGGCCAATAAGAGTATGGAAATGAGTTTAGAGAGGAGTTATTCGTGCAAGAAAATTAGCCCTAGCTCCCCAACCGCGCCAGAAATTAGCACGGAAGATGTTGTTTAATTACTTCAAGTAGAACAGCTCTTGAGTAATTAGATGGGTATACTTCAAAGCAATAATTTTGAAAAGCGCACCTAAACACAAGAGAATATGGCCGCTTCGCTAAGCAGTGGAATCTTTCTTTTTTACTAATGAGCAAACAAAGAAACATGATATACATATCTTGCACGGTTGGCAATTAGACTACATTCACTGCGCGAATAATTATCACGAACCATTTCGTGCATAAAGCAGAGAATCATTTAAATACTCCAAATTGCATTTTCTGATATTTTCCGATTGACGTGCATCCATTGGTCACACTGCATTACCATGTAAGGATAACGAACAAATGTGTTCACTATTTTGTTCAGTTCCTTTTCAAATACATTGAGAAACTTGAAAAATAACGTTTCGAACAGAACCTATGCCATACATTTTTATAAGATTCAAAATTAAAAACCTTTTTTTTTGTACCTTTTTTTTCGAAAACTCCATATAGCCTACAGATTTGACGATTTATGTGCAACAAGGTTGACTGCAGTAAAATGTCGTTGAAAGAAGGTTTTGAAATACGTTAAGCTTAATAATAATAATAAACACATTGAAACAATGTTTATGCCATTTCTATCCTAGGAAATGCAAACATTTGTTAATTTTAGGTCAAATTTTAGGCTAGCGTTTTATTTTAAAATGTTAATTACCACAATGCTATTTTCTAACATAATTGTTCTAAATATACATGTATCCTGGCATCTACTGTATATGTAGCTACATCACTTCACGTGTCTCACCTTGAATCATGGGATCATAACATGTTTATGGTTTCATTTAGCCCAATACATGTACACTGTATATTTCGAAACTAACAATGCATTTCACAGCACAAGATCTAATCTTGAGTTATGTAATAGATTCAAAATTGTTTCTTAAAACAATTTCAAATACACTTACGAGAAAATCCATGACGTTCTCCGCCGGACCTTATCTAAAGCCATAGATTGTTTTCCCCAAAAATAGGGCTGCCAATTTTAATGGCAGCTCCGCCAATGACAACATCATGGAGTATAGTGCGGCATTAACGTTAGATGGCAATCGTATTTCTGCCATTTCAAAATTACAAAATTGGATTTACTGAAGCGTGAACAGTTTAAATGCTGAGCTATTCTGCAATAGCATGGCAACTCGACTAAACGAAACTCCATTTGAGGAAAACTGAGAGCATTCATCGTACTAACTCACATTTAGATCCTACATACAGTTTTTTCCTCGTTGAAGAAAACCCAGCTTTATGCGAACGTAAAATTTATTTCGTAACAATTAAACGTAGCCCTTCATCCAGCTGGTGAGCAAATAATGGAAGTTAAAAAAAAACTTTCTTCGTTTATTTCTGTACAGAACATCGTTTAAAGCTAGTATATAAAGAAAACTAGCAATTTTCATCCCATACGGCATGGTGATAACTTAAAAAACTAGAGTGCCTGGATAGCATTAGACTTCAAAGCTGAGGTTTAAAACTTAAGTCTCGAGTGTCATATATTTAAATAAGTGGAAGGCGTCAATGAACTATAGAGGGGCTGCATATCCTAATAAATCTCCAAGAGATAGAATTAATACATTATAAATGCGTGTAGCTGCGAGCGATTCTAGTTTTCTTTCGCCTATAATGTTGCCATTTTATCATCCATGAATCGTGAAAATGTAAAATAGTACAGTGCAGTTACAGTACATGCCATTACATAGTGTTATGTCCATGCACAAGATGAAAAATATCAATACCAACTACAAGCATAAAATTAAACAATTAAATCGTGCTTAAGGGCTTACTATATTCACCATGGAAACATCTAAATTTAATTACACGAGCAACATAATGCCACTTTTAAATCAGGTTGACGCATTCTTGTCAACTGCAGCAATTTAATGCGCTTCTACATGTTCTTCCCCGAATTTAAATCAATGCGTCTCCTGTAATTATTAAACGTGGTTTTCCTTAAAATTGTATAAAAGGTGTTGCAAAAGTTTTAAGCTTAATGAGAAATTAATCCTGATTAATGGAGTCATGTGTCAAGCGAGTAATTCCAGAAGATTTGCATAAAGGGATCACGTCAAGAGTCGGATTTAATTGACTTAATGATGAAAAACGATTCAGGGGAAACTGGAAAAATGGTTACTTCAAATATTGACCTTAGATGAGACGCTCATGATTCTGTATATAGCCTATTCAACCTAACGCCTTATAAATGCTGAAGATAATTTTTAATTCCATACAAGTGATTTAATGAACAAGCACATTTTCATAATCTTGATTTACTCTATAGAAAATACGCAGATAAAATTGTTCCTGCAGTTATTGCCTATGATATTTCAAAAAGACATCAGCATGTATAAAAAGAACCACATTAATATGTTAGTGTGGAAAAAAGTTGCTGGTTTAAAAAAAATTCTCCAAATACTTTTGCTAGAAAGTACAGCAATGATTTTAACATAAGCTTTAAATATTGAATATTTGCCAACTATGTCAATATATGCGATATTTCACACAAGATGTGAAACCGCAATGAATACATAATTTAAACAACTGTACTTACCTAGACTTTATTCTTTGAATAGACCCAGTTGAATAATATAAAACATAATCCTCATCTGAAAATAGAAAATTGAGAAGAAAAAAATAAAACAACTTTATGATTCATTTGAGAAGAAAAAAGCAAATCGGGTAAATGAAAGAGTACGAAAACGAGGTCTAAACTAATTGGACCCATTTAAAAGTACTAGATTGCAGTTAGTGGTACACAAAATATATTATCTACACATATGAAAATTTCCAGCCATGCGAATTAATTATTCAGGTTAAGGTGATTATTGGAAACGTATACTATAATACTATTTAGGTGATTCGACATTAATTTGTTACAACAATAATCATGCACACAATAAAAGAGAAAAACTGACACATTTTGCTTTAACAGCAGTAATTGCCCAAATTACCATGATTATTCCATAATATATATGTAGTTATCAATCACATTCGTCAAGCAATGGACACATACTTCCACTTCAAATACAATTTAAGCACATCGACCAAAAATACCACGAGGAACAAAAATATAGCATGGTTTATTTGTCATTTTTGTATGTATGTCATTTATTGGTCATCTATTCTAACAGAGTGGAACAAATTCTAAGTTATGAAATTTAGGATTTTTCTGCAAATGTAACATTGAACAAAAATAGATAAACGTTACTCAAGGAGTGAGTTGCTATTTACCTAAGTTATTCGTAAAGTAGCAGGTTCTGAATGCTACAAACTACAAGTCATTCATAAATTATACCTACATGTACAGAGGCTGTAAACTGTAGGCCTACTGTTCCTGTTACAAGCTAGACGCAGCGCACTGCTGTTAAACTGCATCTGTACTAAACGTAAGGTTATCGGCGTTTAGCTTAATTGTTAGTACAGGTGAAATTTGACAGCATAATGTACATGGTGCGTAATACGTTTTAACAGTTATACAAGTTCCAATGAATGCTTAGGACTTGTTGCCACCCTGTCAAATTTAGTTATCTAATTAAGAACATCACCAAATAACGTCATTATTAATAATTATTTACCCTGAGCTTACGATATATTCATTTTAAAGTCAAAAGGTCGAGTAATCTATGTTATTTGTATTCATTTTGTACGTCACGTTAAGGTAAATGTGATGTTATTTGAAATTGAAATCTGACATCATTTAGTATGAAAAAATGACAGCATATATGTTAGTAAACAAGATGACGGTTTCATTTACATCCAATGTTGATGTCATGTTATGTGTGAAAAAAAATTGACTGACGTCACTAAGTGTGGAAGCAATGCAATACAAGTTAAAAAAAACAATAGTACGACGTCATTTGAACTGTATATGCAGTGTTGGCGTCAAGTTATATGGAAATGTGACGCTCAAGAAACATGGTAAGTAAATGATGTCACGTGTTTCTACATGATTGAGATCTAACGTCTTTTAATATTGAAATATGACGATAAACGTCCAACCTACTGTCAGCAGAAATTTTCCATATCTTTCAATTCATGTTGTTCATCTTTATTATTCAACTTGATGGTCATCATCATCATTCTCAAACTGAATATCTGTTAGCTTTGGGCTATCCTCGTCAGATGACATTCAAGAAAAAAAAGACAAATAGTATGGATCCTAACGGGCTCGGATTTCCAAAGTGGGCTTGATTGTTAGAGATAATTTGACGTGATTTTTTGGCCAGTATTAATTTCCGAGACGCAATTCATTCGCACTACTTTAAGACGGCAGTGAAGGAGGTGGTGTAATTTTGAGGGAATTTTTCTACATCGCCACCCCCATGTAACGCATTGTAACAAAACGTAAACACCCCCTTAGATCACCCCCAGGAAACGTCGTAGACGAAAATTCCCGAAAATCAAGATCAGAAATGATGGACCTTAAAATAGTTCCATTGAGAAACACAATTTCATTAAAAATAATTCATGTTGCGTAAAATAGTAAAAAATTACGTTATGTAACAACGTCCCCTCACCCCACCCCCTTTAGTGTTACGTAATTTCTGGACAGCCCCTAATTTGGCGACGCAGTACTGAACCTGCCGAGCTGTTTTTGCCCACCCCGTACACTGATATTTGCGTCCTTCATTAGACGTGAGAATTCGTGTAATTAGCATATCGCCCCGAGTGAACACGAGTGCCACAATGAGTACACATTGGGCACGCGTACGTGTACGTCTGGAGGCGAATTGACGACAAAGGCAAATGCGAAATCGTCCAAGTTTCCTAATTAGGCGTGCTCCGCCAAAGACCAGGAGCCAATTTCCCTCCGTGGCCATCGTTCGCATCGGAGCCCGAGGCAGGCTTGTTTGTTCCGCAGAGCGT
Organism: Rossiulus vilnensis; assembly: GCA_034700785.1. NCBI lineage: Eukaryota > Metazoa > Arthropoda > Diplopoda > Julida > Julidae > Rossiulus > Rossiulus vilnensis. Next base: position 26,140 of record JAQIXS010001103.1, on the reverse strand, counting down.
AGCATCCTTAGGATTCGCAAACCGAAATCTCATTTGGAGGTGAGCTTAAATCATCAGGTAAGTGCAGGGGGAGTTACCCTCCCCCTGATGCAATCTCCTGTCCCGAGCACGTAATTGGCCATTTCGTCCCCGACTCTGCAGCAACCGTTTACGCGCAGATAAGTAGGGAAATGAAAGTGGGAGGGCAGAGCCGAAACAAAACTCCGCATCCGCTAAATAGGTCCATAAGGAAATTGGCCATAGTACGGAGAAACCATTACGAGCGGCGATAAATCTTAATCTCGCACCCCGAAACGGCCGACCTGATTACGCCGGTTCAGCCCGATGCGATTTGGACGCAGGAAATGGTTTTGCGCAGGCCTTTTGCCACTGTAGGCTCTGCTGCACCTTGGCAACCGGATTTCGACCATCGCGAAACAAGAGCCGCCAGAGAAAGCATCTAATTCAAATATTCATGGGCGCCAATAGCGTGGTTTTCGCAAGAGCCATGTTTTATTGACAACGATTGGATTCGGATTGCTCCGTGAGCGGCTGGCTCCATAGGCGCCTTGGGCCCTTCGTGTCTGGTCAATCGGAAGGCCGCCATAGGGACAATTACGGGGATTATTAAATGCTGCCAGACGAGTATGATACCCGTTGAAATATCACCGGCGTTGGCGGGTGCTTGCAACGGCATCATTTCCGTTTCTTAGCCATTGTCGTTTTTCATCTATTGCTGCCCACGGTGGCTTATAGGTGTCGGCTAAGGGGCCGCCAAGCAGCCAATAAAAGAGGTGGGGTTCATGCAATTCGGACGGTAATGAATTAGGGGGGATGCACTAAATACAGTAAAACATAGCTATATTGAACCCCCACGGGACCGAACAAAAACGGTTTATGTAATCAGGTGGTCAATATGCATGTATTGGAAATAAATTGACGTTAGCAGTATAAGCTAGGCTTTTTCAAGGAAACCTAAACATTGGTCAACATGATCAGGTGGTCTTTAAAGTAAATGCAATGTAAGTCCATTTTGTGAATAGGCGTCAACCATTGGTCATTCTTTTCATAAAATTGGAAAAGAATGACCAAAAGTAGACGCCAATTAATTATTTTGTAAACGAATAAATAAAACGTCCCAGAAAGATATATTAACAACAACGACCTCAAAATACGTCATGTGTTAATAACATGTTTTAAACATGTGCTTAATTAAAAAAATTATTTACAAAATTGTTTCTCTTGTAAATCTGTAAGTTACAATTTTTGGAATTGTTTCACTGCTGAAATGATGTACGTGTGAGATATGTTAATAATTTATTAATTATTGTCAGATCGAAAGTCGAAATTAGTAAGAAAAACTTAATTTACATTATGTTATGCTGTCATGTTGGGAGCGTTAATGATAACCTATTTCAGATCGAAATTTGATTTCATTTAAAGGAGGAAAATGACGGCAAATATCAGGGACATTGTGACATCCGTGTTTGGTCCTTTTTCAATTTTAAAATTGACGTTATGCTTTTCGTCTAAACAAATTACTGTAAGTAACAATGTGGACTACATTTGTAATACATAAAAATGCATTATTTTTATACCATAAATATTTAATTTAATAATCTATTTCCTTGCTCTGATAAAAGTTGCCCTGTTAATTCTTGACTTTATTTCAACATTTGGTACGATATACATGTACTGTATGAACATCACATGTATACAGAAACATCGCTTCTCAGCCTGCTAAGGCATTTCTGACACGGTTGTCAGTCAAACAGGTTCCTTTGTCAATTATTTATTCATAATGTAGTTTTGACATACATGTTCATGTAAGCCGTTTCAAAACCAATGAAGCAAAAAAGGACGCAACAAAAATGAAAGAATCAGGACTTTGATATACCTCAAAAGTGTGATAATGTAGATGTCAAACTTTCGTAAACATTTTCAAAAACCAAGTACTGACAGTTTAATATTTATTTTTAAATGTTTCGCGTTTCATCAGCAAAACATCAGCTTTACTGTTAAGACGCTCAAACTTTGATTTAGTCAGAAAAACGCTTTAAACCCTTTAAAGAAAACTTGTTTCTTGCAGTTTTCGGCGAGACAGCCAATTAGCCCCACAGTCTCAAGGAAGGTTTAAGTAACAGTATTTCGTTCCTTTTCGCTAATTTAACATCGTTAGGATTAGTACTTGAAAAAGTAGAAGGAAAACTACATGCGAGTATACAGCTTCAGTATCTAAACAAACTGCACAAAAATGTGTCCATGCCCATATCTTTATTACAATTAAACAAAATGAATCAGTGTATTAAATACAAAACGGTTAATCTTAATCTTTATTTTGAATATTATTACATACGATACGTTTTTAAAGTAAGCATATTAAAATGCGTATTTAATGACAGAATTGCACTCACAAGAATACACTGATCCGGCCTGATGTCAGCACCATGTACATTCAGAATTTTTCAACATAATGGGATTAGCTGATACGAGCCACTTTGTCTGAAATGTTTTTTTCAAATACCATATGAAAAATTTGCCGAAACAAGCACGTCTGTCTATGCATTTCTAAGTTATATTTCAGACTGACAAACAAGCAACCGCATGGAATAAAATATGCATTTGCATGACATATGACTATCACACGTACAGAGCATGAGCAAGCCTGCCATGGCCACAGATGCGTTTGTGTCAAAGGTCCTTTAATAAAGCGATGGGTTGATTCCAGGGCAAGTCATAAAAGCAGAACCGAACATTAATTTAAGTAGAGTGAAAGTCGTATCAAATTCTACCCTTTTAAAATCATGATCAATAATTCAGAGAGAAAGGCAGAGGAAACGCTATACGAGAGATGGGCCACAACAACAAAATATTAATGGAAAAGCCAACTGCTCACAAAAGAAGGCAGGCATGTGTTAATATTTTAAGAGAAATCCTAAAGCATGCCTGCTTTAAGCACACTGGCATCAGAGAATTTAAGGTGTTTTTTCGCCATATTTCCTCTACTTGCGTAATACCAGCTCTCTCGGACCAATCTCATCATCGTGGCAATTTTGGTCATCTCATAACTAATTTTTAACTTCTCAATACGACGTTTAATAAAGCTCTTCTGAACTGCATAACATCTACCGTTTCAATATAAAAATGCTGAGTGAAAGCTGAGTCCAAGGCACGTGTTTAATGAGTATAATAGTTTGAATAATTAAATACCATTTCAATTAAAATATATACGGCAATCATATTCAATTTCAAGATAAAAGTAAGAATTATATTGTAAATTTACATGACAGCACTTTGAGCTATAGTTGACATCGCCGGCTACTTTACACTGTTGATAGTGAGAAAGTTGAAATTGGTATTGTTTATAGTGCATGTTGCACAAAGGAGAAGAATAATAGCTGACATAACTCTAATACCACCAGTACATCAAAACAATTCGTTGGTATTATTGTTTTAAACACGAAATGCAAAAGTCTTCCTTTTAAAGATTGTATACTGTATAATGACTACCTTAAATTTCACCAAGTGCGTGTTTTCGTAATTCAACGTGAATAGTGACCAGGTGGTGTAAAAAGTTTGAACTTATTGTTGTTTGAACGAAATCAAATTAGTACTAAGAAAATTTTTCACGAAGCTATTCGGTTTCCCACTCCCGAAAAGTTGATTTTCAAGCACTTACAACATTACGGTTTGGCATCCTTCCTTTGTAACGGATAGAAACGTACAAAGTACATGTAATAGATTGTATGCAACATAAAAGGACGTGAAGTGCGCATTTCAATTCGCAATAAAATATTTGAAGCTTCCAACGATATGGTAATTCGAAACTGGGTTAAACTCCAAAATCCATAAACACTAACTGTGGAGCATACCTTGGGGGAAAAGAGACTCAAAACTGTTGTGACTCATACGCACGTGTAAATTAAACTTGTTATAAGAGCTAATAAAAGAAAGTATGTATGTAATAATACTCCAGAAATTTTAATTGTAGTCTACTAGAAGCAAAATGTTAATGATCATTGCTCCGTTTTTTGAGAACAATCAAAATGCATGGTCACATCTACACTGTATACCAATTTTGCTCAGACGTAAAACCATATAAGCGCTGAAATGTAAACGTTTATAGATATCCAATGGCTTTTCAGAGCCATTCTAGAAAAGAAATGATCAGTTTATAGACATACATGCTGCATGCTGCACAATAAATTTACACACAAGCATTTCGGAGCAACGGCGATAACATTAGCCTGAAAGCGACTGTGAAGATCGCTTGCTCAGAGTCGCAAGCATTTATTCCTTTGAAAGCAACGGTTACTGCTGGGAGAACGTTTAACCTACTTTACACCAACATGCATCTACTACAAATTTAAAAACTTCCTTCCCAAAATTCAACATTTCCTCAGAAGTATGAATAAATTCATTATCGGAAGACATTTTCACGGTGCAGACATGTAGTACGGTAAATACATGTGCATCGGCCATGCATTCGTAGTTTTATCCATTCCGCTTTGAAAACAAGGTGATATTAACCGAATCGCATTTTGCCATACGTCTTGGTTGCACTTAAGTATGTCTTCTGATAAACAAACATGTCCCAATATGAAATTCATAAATGCTGTCCCCCAATCGTTCAACCCAAAATAATCTGCCATAATTCACAACTTAATTTCTAAACAGAACTTGAAGAAATTTGATCGAATAATACGTTGCAGTATTGGCTGCATAGGCCTACCTGTCTAATTTGCATAAAAACATTTTTTTATATAACTATAATAGTTTGGAAGTACCCGGGTAGAAAAGTTAGATATGACCATATACGGGGTTGTATATAGGCCATATACATCTATAATAGACCATGTATTTATGACTAAAAATTTATGCAATACGTGAATATAGAGCTGAAAACAATTCACCAATAAAAGAGTAACCGAACTTTGCTTTCACGATTATTTTCGCTTAACACTGCCTGGGGTTATATTTCTAATTTTGAGTCAAATCTGTTTTCCTTTTTCAATTATACATCCCTACAATTTGTCTTCATAAATAGCCTGTATTTACAAAGTACGGTAATGTAATGAAAATGCGATTTAACCTGTAATTTATTGTATTACAATATTATATTCGAGTTTCTACTAAAGAATCTCATTGCTGCTCACTTCCCCTTCAAATATACTTTACTGTATTGTATTTTCCATGTATGACCATGTGACCATACAGTAACTGTAAATATTTTGACATGCATGGTCATACAGTATGCAGTCATTTTCAGGTCTAACCATAGTGCATTTGAAATAAGTCATGTACGTACATATTTAGTTTTTCCTCGCGGCTAACCCTGCTGGGAATCTTTTTTTCGAAATACATTCGACAAATACGCAAACCACGCAACTCGCCACACCTTACTTTATGGATGGCCCTTGAATCTTGATGCACATTGGACCCGACTTGCCGATCTGTTAGCTGGCCGCAGACCCATTACTCCTTCGCTCTCGAAGTTGCCCAGCAGAGGCTCGTTTGCATGCTGCACATAGACAACGGACGCACCCAGCGGAACTAATAGAAATGCATGGAACTATTTTGCTATAGTGAAATTTACAAATGATATTGCGAGGCGCCTGGTGACCCACGCGGGATGCGTTTCACTGCGGCCAAGTTCTTCCGAACAACAAGACGTTGAATCAAATATGAGACACGACGAGCATATATATACGTCTTCTGAAGCTCATAACTTTTACATGAGTGATGCAGCTTTTACTTTAAGTAGGTGGATGGCTAAGGCCTGCGGAGGGCCGTGATTAAGTGAGGCCGCTCAGACCTTCGGATATAACGAAGCGAGGGAAAGAAAACGAAGACGACAGGTGGATGGAGGAGATGAGAATAAGACCCCCACTGAAAGCAGCGAGGAAATCCAAAGACAACTAAATTTAAGTTGATAGAAGTGCAAATAGTGTCGTAGATGACAAGACACAATATCGCCTTCCTTTCGAGCAATGTCGTGTTCGTTTTTTTTTTTTTCGCACCCCATTGTTGCATTTACTTTTTTTTTTGGCTTCCTTTGGGTCGTCGGATAGGGTCTAGTTAGCAGATCGATGCAACCAAGTCGGAAGCGGAGGATGCACTTTCATCGTGTATACGCACGAGCCTAGTCACGACGATGATGATAGGCTACGTGCACCGCACATTTCATATACAAGTTTCCACACAAGCGAAGTAGAAAAGAAAAGAAAAACGTTGAACCAAGGTTCACCTTAGATATACGGTCATCGAAAGAGCAAGATTGTCGCCCAGAAGCCCCTCCAGGACGTCTATAGCAATAAGAAAGTCCTTGATGCTGGTACTAAATGTCCATGGCATATGTTTAGCAGACGAGTCGCATTACGCCTACCGGAAGGAGCGACACCGTAGGGCTGCAATTTCGCTTATTTATTCTTCCAGCTTTCGAAATAAGAACGTTTTCTTCGTCTGAGCGTTTTATAGGTAGGGCTTCGGTGGCCTGTAATCATGGCACAAAATCCATAATTTTCATTAGCTTGCCGCGCCACTACTCGTGGGGGGAAAAAACTGGATCGAGAAACCTCCGCGGATTTGAACAGTTCAACTGTAAAACTAGAGGTGGCACATTCGTGGAAGATGTACAGCCAATTTGTAGATCTACAAAGATTGGGTATACGCTGTTGAAGATACGTCTGGGAACTCTACAGTTCGTCTCGAACTGAGAAGTATGATGGAGGAAGCGAAGTAGTGCAGGTAATGAGAAAGAATGAAACTACAAAAAAAATTCTAAATGCGTTATTTCAAAAATATTTTTATCCAACGACTCAAACAATAGGCCTACTTTGTTGTCTGGCGCAATATCATCGTAAAAACCACAAAATGCCACATTTATACACTTCTGTGAACATGTTTTCTCCTTGTGACAGAACGATGTTACACAGGAGTTTCAAGTTTCCAATCCTCCAAAATAAAATTACGATCCACTGACATTATACTAAGTTTAGTAGCACACTCATTGCCATAAATTAATGCATATATTTTAATATAATATAATAATAGTATAATAACAATGCAGAAAAAAAACTGGGTTATCATTTCAAAGTTGCCAAATGTACAGTTCAGCACATAATACCAAAGATCCGTTCAATGATGCAAACCCATTAACCTTTTGTGTACTTTAAATTATTTAACACATTTCACTTGTCTAAGCCAGATTGGGTTATCGCGACATGTAATCTAGTCGAAGGGAAATATTGATTTTTAAATGTATATTTTATGAAAATTGCCTTAACGACTACAAAGCAATTTTGTTTATTTCCCAGGTAGCCAAATCCATCAATGTTACAATTCACATGTCAGTTCCCTTCATTTTGCAGCCGTTGGCAGGTCAAGATTGAGTGGCTAATGGAATTTGTGTTACCCAGGCTATTCATTACTGACTTGAAACAGACGCGATGAAAAATATACTAAGTACGGAAACAGGTAGGAATTACCAATCACATCTGAAAAGTTGCTACTCACAACAATTTCAACATGCTATTGACCATTCTTTTTGAGCATATGTCAACCCATACGGATAATGCAAATAGTGAATTGCATAAATCTCGTCAATATTTTACATAAAATAGCAGGCAAGCCCGCTCTATATAGGGTCACGAGACCACAGGATGCAAAGCTTCAACAGCCTCCATAAACACATTTCATGAAAAGCTTCGGCAGAAATTTTGAGTTACAATTTTAGCTTGATGTTTTACAATAATTTCGCTTTGAATTTCATCATTCTTCATTCATTGCTGTAAGTAATGTGAAAATTGTCCGCTTAGTCAGTTTTTCATTTGGAAGTATTCAAAGCGCATGAAGTGTAAGGTCGAAATTAATAATGTACTGCTGCTCCATGTTTACTAATTGCTAGTCCGCACAATGTCACAGTAATTATGGCTTCTACTCAGTGGCGCATAAGCTGTCCCATTCGCATTAATAACTCACGTATCGATAAATAGCGTACTGTCAATGAAATCCTTGCATGACCTAGTTTTGCATCACGTGACAGTGGCAAACAAATGTCAAAACTTAAAACGCTGAGTTATGCGTGAAGTTTGAAGCTGCTGGTAAAAGGCATTTTTTCGAAAAATAATGCCTGATTATGACATCCCCTGGTTCACCTAGTACACTCAGCTGTACGCTGTGTTTTACAATTTACATGATAAATAGGAGAAAGGATAATTCACGTGTGCTGTAAACGCATTCCAGTTTTCTTGTCAACCTACATGTGGTATTAGTGACAATCGGTGGTAATATTTTTTTTTGGATCTACTATCATTTTTCAGTAAAACTATACATTTCCAGAGGCTAACTTTACGGTTAAGGGGCAAGTGTTCGTGCTTCTGAGAATATTTTATCACATAATGATTACTGCACACGAACTGTTTCACCGAAATCCGTGATTTTTCTCAAGCTCTGCTCTTTTCAAATTACACACTCGAGCGTCTCTAAGGGCAAAGCTATTCATGCCACTCATTCATGAATGGAAATTGGCGGCATGTTCGCCTGACAAAACCGACCCACTACACCGAATGGGCAGCACGATGTGATTCTCTCCAATTAGATCTAATAGGCGTATAAAAGGGGCGTTAGGCCTAGATAATTCGCATATTAAGCGTCTTACTACCACGCATCAAGTAACCAGTTATAAATTACGCTAATAAACCCCCTTCAAACCGTCTCCACGCTACCAGACCAGGACCAACATTCGTTTCGGGAATATTAATTAATAGGCGTCATCAAAATTAGCAATTATATCGCTCTCAGCAGCCATATCTGCAGGCTACTCCATAATTCTGACGTGCGGCACTGACTATTAAGTAGAGGGGATAAAAGTTGATGAAGGGAAAAGCTAGCAAGGCACGACAAGAAAGAATGCTTAATTGCCCCTGTAAAATTTGCATATTTTTAGGTCTCCGCATAATCTCCGGGCATGTTGGATGGCGATATGTTCTCGAAAGAAAAAGTTTGCAACTTTGCTTCAAAGTGCCTAACATGCAACTTCTCTCGTGCTTTTCTGGAACGTTGAGTGCACACAACTTGTTATAACCAGAGGCATTTTAGAGCTATATGCCTTTTTGACGCCAATATCACGCGTCTTTGGGAAAAACATGCGATTCTGAACGATCAATTACAAGTCATGCATGCATAAAAACATCTGCCTTAGGTAAACGAAGGACTTCAAGAAGGGTTCCCAAATAAATATCGAGTGAAAATCTTTCGAGGATCCTCAACAATAATGAATGCGAAGCAATTTGACACAGTTCGTGTCAGTGGGAGGAAGGAGCGTGCAAATCACGAAATGGCATCTCACGTTTAAAATTGATTTCATTTATTAGAGACGTATTTAAGAAGATATGCAGCACATTTAATTGTTTATCCATACAATAAACAAATACGCAAAATGGCCTGAATACAGGGGCGAATCCAGAAAACAAGGGAGAAGGGGGGAAGTAGGGGGTGGGGAGGTAGTATTAGGAAAGTGTCCATGCATGTGTCACCCCCTGAATTAATTTTCCACCAAACGAGGATATTTTAATTTCGAAATATAGGCCTACATGTATGTATACTGTACGTTGCACATTAATATGCAATTATAAATATACGGTACATGTAATTATTTTTATATCCTGTCAAGAATATACAGAAATATACAAATCCAGATTAAAATTACACGTGCAATATTATCTTATTTATTTGCATTGAAAGGGTTAGTAATTGTTGATAATTACAAACATGTACATACCGTAACTTCAGGAAATAACTGAAACGCAGGAAGAATTGTTTTTATGCCTTCTGTAAAGTTTAATTTCAGTTTACACTAAATCTTGTATGGGACCTTAACTTCGAAATGCAGTAAACACGCTTGTATTGCCTCACTTGCATAACAAGATGAAAATTAAATTTCCCGGAAAATAACTGGCATTACACGGTTCACACGAAACCATGATATCGGCTAGCCGCAATTAAAATTACGCCGTTAGAAGCGATCTAAACCTCACCACAAACGCACTATCTCACCCGCATCACACTTATTCAAATAATGTAGCTGGCAAGTTTGCCTAGTGGCGCGATTATGTGGCGAGTTATAAGACAGTTTTGCTGAGAATACAGCACTTTGAAATGTTCAACGCACACGAGTACGTAAACGTGTTTGCAGACCACCCATGGCACGGTTCCAAATATCCGCTGGCTCTGAAGTATGATGAACAAAAATTGCCTAAGAACCCGTAAAACTTTGTCAACATTTTTACACGTAATACTTTCTACAAGAAAGAGCAGTTTCTTCGTCGCCAAAGGGCATATATGCCACCAAAACCAGACTGGATACTCCTGAGATTTCCGCTCGTGAACAACAATGCATAAATTTCTTTTTATGCGGCAATGTGATAACAATAATCGGGTAATACATCTCGTGATAGAAACCAGCGCTGAACAACAGAAGTGGTATCAAATGAGGCGTCTGATTCCCAAAACACAAATGATTTGATTATAGCGATAATGTAATGGAAGGCAAGCTGTACCAAATAGGATTTTATTACACGCAAGCAGCGATGGAAAGGCACAAACGTTTCTTGTAACAAAAGTTGTCACCTTGCTGACAAGAATTCACCTCAATTGACATAATCCATAAAACAATATACCCGTAAAAAATGAAGCGCCTGGTGAAGAGTAAATCGATATTTGAAATTCTGCAAACTAGAGATAAGAGATCTTTATTAAATATGTCACGATATGTAAATTTGGCTCCATATGAGAAGCCATGCATGATTTGTAATCTGCGAAGCGCAGCAACAGGCATGCATGTGCACCAGATAGCAATGATATGCTTCATATGAAACCTTAGGCTTAAAACCTTCCTGAATGTATAGCAACTGATATGCTGTCATAAATCCTGGTGCCACAGTCGTCAATGTTGGTATCGAGTTCAGAGCACACGTCAACTATTTTCACAATGCAGCGAACAAATGGCAGTGGAAATCGCTCGCACCATATGAAATTAAAACGGAAATAAGATAATCAATAAACTAACAAGTTATCTCGTACTAAAGCGAGCTTATTGATTCGTGTATGTTTACGTGCATTTGGGGCAACAACAACCAGCAGGCAACGATGGAAACATGCAATGAAAAGCCCATCCCCTATGGTGAGCCATAAAAAAATCAAGTTTCTTTAACAGAAATGGTAAACTTTTTCGCAAAAAACGGGGAAAAGAACCTAGAAATTAATTTTACACGACTGAATGACAGCGGTATTAACATTAACGTCCTTTATTTATGAAATTGCAGTGGCATTTAAATACAACGCTCAGTGTACATTTTTTTTTGTTTGGGAAGGGGGGGGGCGCTTGGTTTGGTGTAAAATCAAAAACGGGTTAATTTTAAGCTTTTACTAAATTACTGTGGTGAAACTTTTAATTTGGGAATTTATTTTATTCTAACTGAAGATGGGCTAGTTGAAGCTCCTAAAATGAATCACACTTTTTAAATTTATGCACAGTTTTTGCATATTGCGTTCCCTACATGAATTTTTTCTTGAAATAAGGCTATCCATCAAGCGGGGACAAAGTCAAATTAAAAGATAAACGATATTTATGTAACAGGCCATGGCTGCTCATATTTTATTGGGTAATTTGTTTCTTTGTCAAGGGAAGCACAACTAAAACGCGTCGTATATTTCAGAGAGGCATTCAATAAGTTCTGACAAATGTGTAACAGGAGATATGTTCTATATCCTCGATCGTTTCTCATCCGAAAATTAAGGTTCATTTTTCCACACAACACGAGTCAATCGCAAGATTTGCAGTCACCACTCACCACAACTCGAAAAGGCAACAATGAATTTCTAAACCTATACAAAATTTGTATTTTGCGAAACGTATTCACCACCGCACGTAATATCGATTTTTTTTCGGACAGGAAGCTTACACGACGCGAAACATGCTCGATTCAATATGGGGTAAAGTTGCCGTGCTCAAATGATGCATTGAAATTTAGCAAAGATATTGGTAACCACCCACACGAGTAAAGGTCTTATAAAAAAAACGTGTGTGCATACACATACATTGTAGGTTACCATTCACAGGCAGAGCTTTACTACATGACAGATTCGCACATTTGTTTTGCATATTCATACATGTATGTCAGAGCGAAAAAGTAAGTCCTGGACTTTAGAAAAGGCTATTTTAAACTGGATGAGGTGCTGCTTTTTTAAAATTTATTAAAAGTGAGCAGCACAGAAAGTGATTTATTTGGATCACCTTTTTTGTTTTTTGAAGAAAGTCCTTTTCAGGTGCACGCACAAAACAGACCACATGTACAACCGCAAAAACATTTAACTAATTATTTTATTACAAATAAAATACATTCAATTTACTGGAGGTTTACATTATCAAAATTCCTCAATAGATTAATTTTATTTAGTCTGGTGATTTGTTGGTAAGTTTTTCATGAACGCTTGTAAGCCATAAATAAGTTTTCTCTTTGACTTTAAAAAAACTAAGTTTCATGCTCAGTTAGAATCTTTTCTTTGACGAAAGGTTGATCAGACTTTAAAGGATGATACTTCTATGATGCATTTGCTGGAAACGGTAGGCCCCTACAATTAACCAGTAAAAATGCATTTTCATTCCACCCTCATTTCCCGAATTGGCTTCAAGCATAATATGATCGGTACATGAATGTGTGATTAAATATGTACGTTAGAGAGGCATAGCAGGTATGGATGGCTGGTTTTTTTTGGGGGGGGGATTTGAAACATGCAATCACATTTGCCATTTACCCCACCAAAAAGCAAACCTAAACTCAGGATTTGGCATGAATACTGGTCAAAAACCTTTACAAAACCGACTGTGTGTAGCCACCCGAATTGATCTTACTCCTCTCACCCATTACCCATGAAATCGCTTCGCATTGGGCGCTGGCAAATAGGGTACTGAGTTGAAATGATACTGAATTGAGTGCGCAATACTGATAGATAGACCCCTACTCTTGAGCCACTCGAACTCGAAGAAAAAAACATCAATCTCAAAGAGTGATTTTTTTATGCAAGGCGAATGGGACGGTCGGTGGACGTATGCTGTGAAATTGCACGTAAATATTAGATCTACAACACTGCGCCGTATATTACCACCAACATGAACGGAAGAAGCAAGTTGCCTCACACATGTAAGAAAACCGCTATCATCACGCACTTTTTTTTATAGATCTCCGTCTATGAGTTTACTTTCGCCGAGCTGCCTCTTATCAACGTCATTACAGCCACGCAACCATTGCTGCGAGCACACGTCGAAAATTATTTGCGATAAAACTAATAAATGCAATATGTTTAAAGTCGAACGTTGAAGTTGAGAGGGATATTAATGGGTTTGGGACCCTGAGCCCTACCCGGGCTTGTTAACAGCAAGCTGCAGCGCGTGAAAGACCGCAGCGCCATATAAAATGTCATTTATCATTGAAAATAGCAATTTCGGAAATGGCGTAGGTATATATACGTGAGGCAGGGTTTGGTATTTATCACAATGTCGACAAAGATTTACTTGAACACTAAACGCATGAATGCAGGATTCTTTTGAACCACTAAATGCACGAATGCTTTCTTTAAATAAAATACTGAAAAATAGTATACAATGAAATTTGTCATTCAGAAAAGCCAAACCTGATTTAACTTTAATGCAGATTTTAAAATGCCATGAAATTTGAAAGATACGTCTGCAGAAATCGTCGCTGCAAAATGGTTTGAAAACTTTGACATGCGCAATTTACTAAATCAAATAAGCAGCTACTGCCCATGTAATGCAAGACTGACTTCCAGAAGCTATAGAGAAAACTTGCAATGTTTGCTTGCTTGCTACAGTAAACACGGTATATGACGTTGCAACATGCAAATTTGTCCTGTTTGAAGGAAGGCAGAATGCTCAAACAAAGTCGATGAATGACATCGAAAAGAACGAGCTCATCTGCGAAAGATGTCATATATCAACAACTTCAGTCAACATGCAAGGATTACTCAAATATAATCCAATTAAGGAGTCATGTGACTCTTTTATTAAAACGGCTTATGTTTATTATTGATGAACATGGAAGAAAAGACAACCTAATCTAAGATTCAGCTGCAAGCTAACATACGCAACATTGTGATGCTTCGCATGACAATGGAAATAAGTTACATGTATGTAAGAAGCCAGTGACAAACATTGTTTATAAAAGTAGATCTAAATATATTGCAATTGTTTTGTTTGTAATGCTCTTCCTTTAAACTTTCTGGGAATATATTGTCCGCCAAAAATGAATAGTCATGAAACAAATTGAACGTACAAGGGCTAACTTAATATAAACCAAAAGAATGTTTCAAACGCATTTGAAAAATGAATCGTCGTGAAATTTGACCGTGTATTAGAAGTAAACTACTAACGGCAAACAATAATAACCATAAAGCACTTCCCTCCAATGATATTTTCATGAAATCACTGAAGTGCAAGCGATAGGAAAACCAAACTGAATTTCTGTTAAATGATGGCACCAGTCGAGCAAATCAAATCACGAGCGAAATAACTTTACCCCAATGTTGCTTTTACGTGTTTTAGGCCAGCTAATTTTATTGCCAGTATCCCCTAAATACACAATGCTAGCGTTCCAAAAACATAAGAAAAACTGAATATGGATGGATAATTTAAACCAAGTTACCAACTCAAGTTTATTTTACAAAACGTTTCTATCGCAGATAAATATTGAATAATTCAGTTCCCGCAAAACAAACATGTGGTTTTGGTAGTGAACTCACAGTTCAGTCTCCAATCGTTCTCATTAAATCTACGAGGGTTACTCATTTATTGCATGTCTTTCATAGCCCACGTGCACTATTATAATTAGCTCTCTGCCTTTCCACATACAGGCAGAATTGGTTGGCCATTTTGGCATTTTAATCGAACTGGCCATTGACAATAACAACAAAGGAAATTTTCGCAGAGGAAGACAAAATACAGCGCCGAATAATTAGCATTCTACTCGTTGCACTAGCACTTCCCATTCGGAGAGCAAATTGATGGAGAGGCTTCTTTTCGAACCGCCTGGCGATATAATGCGAGTTAAGATGAGCGTGCATATTAAATAGCCTCGTAATTCTTTACAAATTTTATTGGCTCTTGATGATTATAAAATTACAAAAATATGAAACATGCGACGTCAGCCAACGGCGCATGAAGTGAACGCGCATAATACGGGATTTACAGGGATTACAAAAGTGGTATCCAAGCAATTTACCAACCTCAGTGTTCGCTAGCCCTATCAACTTTATCAAGTCATAATGCAAATGCGAGTATCGATCCTCGTACTAAACCGAACCTAGCCATTAAGGGCAACGTGTATATTGTACAGGCAGCTGCATTAAAAAGACGCATCGGCCATTAAAAGCGCCCAGATTACTACCTGCACTCGGTTTATTGCTATTTAATTGCAATCAAATGCAAATTAAACGGCTGGGCGCGGACGAGGCTCGCGACTTTTAACGAGAATTTATTATCGGAAAATGAAGATGAATTCCTAATAGAGTTACGCGTCGAATCTTTGCCATCTATCTTAATGGTTTCCGTATAAAATCTGACGTTAACTTGTTGCTTTGTACTTCAAATGGTGGCTACCACTGCATTTTGAAAGTTTTTGCAAATTATTTTAGCCAAATATATGTTAATAGCTGAAGGGATCCATATGTAGTGCACAACCCATATAGGAATAAATACAGTGTATGTGAATAATATAATTCTAATTACACTGTATACAATGAATAAATGGAACATATACCAAAATTGTCCCAACCCCATACATAAATAATATATTGTAAGTAATGTTGATATATATATAATTCATTCGTATCTAATCTGCATTTTGACAGGAACCGAGCCTGCCAGTGAAACAACTCAAACATTTGCCATTTTAAGTTGAATATTAGGCCCTATAACTTAATATTACTATGCGGAATTATAATATAGTGGTCTCCCAAATTCACTGCTAAGGGGCAATTGTGTCACTTCTCTACTTATGTTTTACCTTAGGAAATAAAATTATAAACTTATGAGTTACATTAAGGCAATTGTAGTTGAAGAAAACGACAATATTTGACCATGACCTTATTTTTAGTGGCCAAGCAATTTCTCCCATGTTTGCAGTACAAATTCAAAAAATGGCGACTTATTTTTAATTTAGATAGAAACTACTTCCATCGCGATAATTATCTATAAATGAACCGCCTTGAAGATAAACTTGTCAAAATAGAAAAGTGACAACTCAAAAGTGACAAGGGCTTTCAGGGTAAAATCTGGCAACCATGGTTACATCACCAGAAAAAATGAACGATATACGTACTCCAAGAATGTAACAGAAACTATATTTGCCGATATAACTATCGTATCCACCCGTGCATAATCACCAAGTTAAATGATTGTCACTTTCATTAAATGTTCTTTTGCTCACCTTCAAAAGTATTTTTTTAGTGGTGTGGCTTTTCCATGTGCTCAGCGATACGATACTAGAAATAAGGACGCTTCATATAGGCCTTTTCTGACGTACTGTAGAATCATTTTATTAGCAGGCGCCACTGTCAAAAACAAAAGCGCCATACAGTAAATAAAGTGCCATTTCAACTGGTTTCTACAAGTAAGTGTACAATGATTGTATAAACTTATTTTCGCACAATTCGCAATGAGTTTTTTTTTCTTCCAGAATGTCATCCCAAGCTTCAGTTTATTGACATAACAAGGCAATCACGCATAGCAAAGAAGCCATGCCGAATTGCCACCCTGCCCATCACCCTATAAAAACCAAGCTCCTTATCTACAGACATAATGTTATTTTTGTTACATTGTTGTCTACGTCATCCATATATGCCTGCTTGCATGCTTGGTTACATGCTTGCATACAATTGCTTATATATCCCGCGTCTCAGATGCAGCGAGTATAAATCCTTTAGATTATTTTTTATCGTAACAATAACATCTTCATTTACAGGGGAGCGAGATGCGCATACCCAGAAGATTAGGAAAATTCAATGTCTAAAGATATATTGCTCGCATAAGGGATTGTTTTTATAAAGCAGTATCTCGTTAATAATATTGCGCGCATGCGCGATGGAAGAGCGCTCCAGCAAGTATGTTGCAGCACAAGACAAACACGATCATATTTCCTTAATTTGTTTTCGGGAAATTTCCTGAGCGCCTTCATTACAGACAAGTGCTTCTACATCATTCTTGTAATATTTTACTTAGTAAAAATATAAAAAACTGCACACCTTTGCATCTTCAGATTTAGTAGCAATACTTACGAAAAGATTGTACAAATATTTTATTAACCAATGTTTATGATACTGAATCTCGTATCATAATGTTTCGATAGAAACAACTGGAATTGAAATTGGTTCAGAGAATTCAATAAACTTGAGATCATAAAATCGTTTTGTTTACTTTCAGATTAAACATAACGAAAAATGTGTCAATTCAACTAAGATTATAAAGAATAAAAAGCGAAATCTGTATTTGACAATGTTTCAACCTAGACGCTGGAATACATTTTAATAACTGTGACGCCACTAAATTGTTAATGGACGTTTAAATAGAGAAAGCTGCGCAATATATTATTTATGCATTCTAATGTTCTACAATGCCTGCAATAATTTTAGTGAGCATTTCAAAGTAAGCCTACACGGAGCAGCTACATTAGATAAATATCTTTTGGCAAACTTACCAAAAACGACACTTTTTATCTTTGAGAAATTTAATTATGTAAAGGATGGGTGAATATCCTTTTGATGGGCAATAGAGTTGGTATATTGAACAAAAAAACCGGTTTATTAAATGCAATAAGTTACTATTTCTCGCCATTCGGCACCAATTACTTACTCTAGAAAATTGCTGAACAAATTGACATAAGGTACGTTTGTGTATGGGTATAAAGCAAGCAATTATTGAGACTAATAAAAAGAACTTTGTAGTTCGTGTATGACAGAATGTAAGAAGACGCTAATAGTGATATTTTTAGATGGTAATAACTTCCTCGTATACACATAGATTATATACGTTCTGGGAAATTTAAAGATTGACGACAACGATACTATATATCTTCAACGCGTGGCCTACTTGTTTTTTTCGTTAAACCTCTTACATACGATAACTTCGCAGTAGATTGCTTATGTCTCTAAGGAGAAAGTATTGTCAGAGGTTCACTAATCTTGGATGAATTCTTCTTTGATCTTTATATAACGGATCATGTTACATATTATCTGTAAAAATGAATAATAATTTCTCCGTCTAAGCAACGCATAATACCAGTCATAATAAACAACTCGAGAAAAAAAATGTCTCAGAGTCTCAGTGCCCAGAAGGTGCGTGCTTCTGCATGAACAAGACGATAATTTAATCAAGCCTACTTACAAATTTATTACCGCTGGAAGGTTTATATTGAATGAAATATACAAAAAAAAGCTAGAAACGTTTCTTTGCACGCGAAGCTTATCCCTACGCATGCATATTTATAATCAATGCGCGAAATCAATAAAATACAAACGACAATTTATTCGTGTGCTATGGTAATCTAGCCTCAGTTACTTGTTCATTTTCTTAGGCTAGTTGTTTAGGAACAATGCCAATCGGCCTCGGATATGGATTGATATCCTGTTATCACAAGAAAGAATTATTATACAATGAATTAAATAACCAAATACATTATACAAGGTTGTTTAAACACAGGCTGTACAGGCAGACTCAAATTGCGCTAAATCTTTCATCTGGTATGTCGAAAAATGTGCCTGCATGTAGGCCACGTAATCACATTGAATTGTACATATTTGCCGCAAAATATTATTATGACATACACCGTCTTCATTGAGATTCAATTCATGTACAAGCGTAAACTGAAATTCAATTTAGCAATGATGTTGGTGACTAACCATAGGAGGTGGCCTACGGTAGATTTCACTGGTATATCTTAACTGACAGTAGGGGATTGAGTTGATTCCAATAGGGAATTTTGTTATGTGAATGGAACAAATAGATCCAATCGAATCTTGCACGATTTAATGCTGAGGAAATACTTGCAAACTGTTTCCGATAGCAGTCGGATATAGGCAATTTAGGTTTTATACGGTAGGGGCCATCCATAAAGGACGACCTAGAAATTAATGATTTTCAAAACCTCCCCCTATCAGTCACTGCCTGGTTTTTATTGAGCGTTATCAACTTATTCGCTCATTGGCTGCTTCGTAAAAGAGGCTGGGAATTCCACACCAACCACGCAAGTTGGAAACAGACGCTGTTTTCCCATTAAAGTCCGATAAACATTTACCCAAAATTGACAACAAAAGGGTTGCTAGCAGATGTAAAATACCTGGGTATGTATTAAAAACTCATTTTTTGAGAACATATCGAAGCTCATTTATGCATAACAACAAAAAAACTACTTTTAAAAAATGTCACACAATCTAGATGATTTTATAATAAACTGTTGCAGAAGTTACAGTAAAGTTTATTCTATAGGATTTTTTTTTGCGTCACTGTTCTTTTGTGCACCACAATGGTCAGACTGTAACTCTTACTCCAAGGTTCAAATCAACAGAAAATTTGACATGGGACATCCCAATATTATCCGTAAACCATGCTGCGAAATTTGAAGTTTTTAGACAAGTAGAAAAAAGTCGTGACTGAAAGAGCCAAGCAATAGCAATATGCTTATGGCATAAAAATTTGTAAGCCAAAAAAATCCAGTTTTTTTACCACTTATTTACGTTTTCATCCAGGATGCAGACCAACTGGTAAATAAGGATGTTTACGCAATCACCCTCGATAAATTTACTGGTTTTATGCTGCATCTATAAAAAGCGCAACAGTTAATAATCTGGTTTCCAACATTAGTACGACAAAAAATGGTGTCAATAATCGTGGTGAAATTCGAGGAAGTTCTAAAAGCAAGTTTGCGTTCACTGGCTATTCATCGCGCTTTCTGAGGCGTCTAATTGAATTTAAAACAGGTTGGCGTTTGGTCGCTAAATTTTTGCATTTCCAGATCTTCTTATTCATCGCCGCCTTGATGAATCGCTATTAATTTGATTCTTTTCAAATCGTACGTCCGCAATGCGGTGTCAAGGAAAGAGGAAATGCCAAGCAACGGACACAGCGAGGGTAATTAGTTCGCTTTATGCAAATATTGCGGTATTTCTAATCAATTTAGTGAATCGACAGATACGGCGAACATCCGCTTATCGGGTTTGGGATTCAGACCTTATCTTTCGAGCCTCCTAGCGCATGATTTGGATAGCAAACATGGCAGCATCCCTGCAGAGGAATTTGGCAGTTAAATTAGACACAGGACCAAAATTCAAAAGTGATGCTAGCCTGAACACGCCTGTGCCAGAGCTTCCATCCATGAACTCCCAATCGAAGAGGTCGCAAAGGCCTCGTCTAATGCGCAATTCAGAAGCACGTGCCCCAACTGCCAATGGCAAGATATATGGACGAGGGAGTATTAAACGCCATTTTGGAAAGTTTATTACCTATAAGACGAACAAAACAAGGTCGACATAAAAAAAATAAGAGCGAGTGTATACTTTACCCTATCGTGTCAATCCCTCCGAACGCCCAAAGCGTCACCCTGCACGTCGTGCACGCAATAAAAATGTTAAACAGGATAATTTTGCGTTTTCGAATCGATATGGAAATACATTTCCGATGTCACCCGTCCACGTCGATCCATTATAGGACGCGCTTTTGCAAGCACTGAAACCTAAATAACCCCAGTCGAGCCTCACCTATGCGTTTATTTTCGCTTCTGCAAGATGGATATTGGTGGCAATTTGTTTTGGCAGGTCGACATGCGCGACCAAGGGTTACAACGGTGCAGCCATCATTTTTGTTTTATGTCCCTTAAATTCAAGTACAGTTAGGAATATCAAACGTAAATCTTCTCGCAAACTTTTATTACCCGCCATAAAATAGGTGCGCTAGATGCACACCTACTTGCAGCTAGCGTGCTCATATCGCTCGTGCGTTCCAACCCAAAGATAAGGTGGAACGGCGATTAAATGGTGTTTTAATAAAATTAGGTGTAAATTTGATACACGTAAATTTACTCAAGGAGTTGCAATTTAACCCATCTGGGCGTCTTCAAGTTTAATGGAATGCGTGGACTCTTGGCAAAGCCTGAATTTCAACGGAATAAAAGTTATCAGTACAGGATGTGGCAATATAGTGGTTCGGTACAAGCAGAATTAATCAGAAAAATAAACAAGCTCTATTTTCAAGGTTTTCCTCATCTAAAAAACAAACTCGATAGGTCGATAGCAGTTTACCTTCCTTTCTATATGCATAATCAATTTTTTTTTTAAAAAAACAGTATTTGAAGGAATACATTATTATCATCCTGCTGTTTTCCGCGGTTTTTAATCTCAAGCGATCCATTGGCACTATGCCTACAAATTGAGATACAATCTCAAGTTCTACAAATAAATTTAGCAGTTGATTCTAAAACTACTATGTAGGGCCTATAATGAAATTTATCCCTCTATAAATTCTCAACTTACCCAAACTTCATTAATAACCATCTTACAATTCATTTACAATGCATACAACGGCATGACGATTAGCCGAATGGTAATCAGCGAATGACAGGCTATAAGCATCATAAAGAGAGGAACTATTAATATTAAGCCACGTTTTGGTGAAATGTGGATCCACATTTCTCTAGTAGCCATTAGGGAGAAAGGAACTTAACAAGTCGAATGCCTTTGGTTGAACTTAATAACCTTCTTCCACTAAAGAGCTAAGGCCAGAACTTTTATTGCGCACAGAGAGCTTTGGAACAATTTCAAAATACACATTTGTGCTCACAAAGTGTAATGGTAGCTTCCAAACACACATACGTGCTCGCAATGCGCATTTTAGCTGTGTTTATTGTGATTTCAACTGGCTTAATCCCTAGGCGACCAATATCTAACAAAAATACATTAATAAACATGCTGTAAGCGTTCGATAGAAGAATTATTTTGACTGCCTCTCGCAATTAAAATGCCCTCATTTACATTCCAGTTATAATTGAAATCGATCTCAATTCGAGACACTTTCGAGGCCTCTCTTGCAAGAACTATTCAGAATGTCATTAAGCACGTTTGCTTTTAAATTGAAAAGTATAACTAAATAAATATTGCATACGTTTGTCAATATTCGTAGCCAGCGCTACCTCTTTCAGCAACGTTAAATTAATATCTTTATAACAACAGCACTGTACAGTGCAGTCATGTCAACAAAATTTGATGAAAAGGAACGCATGCATTAATCTTTTGGATTCAAAGACACTCAATGATTGCAAGGAATATTATTTCAGTTTCGAAGAAATTAATTACATCTAGAGAACCCGAAAAGAGTATTTCATTCCAGATAATTTAAGACCAACACAAACAAACTTGGGGACCTGAATGGATTATTTAGTGCATGGTACTAATAAAAGCTGGCAACAATATCCCTCCCCTATATTTATGCACGTATATATGACACTTGTTATGGCATAACTTCAAGCCAAGCCGATAATCTCATCTTTGTATTGATGGTGCAGACACACAGCGATGGTGTACTCCAAATTACTGTGACCTACTGAAACCAGTATTGTTCATCACCCTCAAACGTATGACCGCTTAAGTGCTAATGAGAACAGGAAACTTTCATGACCAGAAGCGCACATCGAGAATTTTTAATACTAGCTGCCCCGATAATCCTCGGTCAATTTGGAATATCCGAAATCGAGACCTTATGACCAGTCAAGGCTGCGCGCAGACAGTGTGAACTCACGTCGTGTCGAGTCCTCGCTCATAATCAGGCAATTTATCAGACAAAACAAAGGCCTGAAATACAGCGAGTGTTCATAGTTAGAGAACAGATGGCACAGTTCATGGCAATAATTCTTGAGGCAAGCGCACCAGGAAGACCAGGACCACAGATGCACGTACGTGCACAAGATTGCATCCAATAAACAGCTATAACGAAGTAGCTGCTTCATCGTGCATGCTGGTCAAAAGTATAACGCATGCACATCACCGCCATACTTTTCAAAGAGTGCCGCTAGCATTTTATTATGCAAATTATAAAGTATGGCAAGCACTCTAAAAGCGGGCTGCATTAATGAGATTCATCCCTTTTGATGGTGAAAGTCGATGTTGCTATCATTGCCAACGCGGAGGAAGCATGCTAATGGGTATCCAACTTTAAAAGAGGCAATAAATAAGTGTGCTTATATTTAACGTTCTACCTTTTCAACCATCATGCGATGACACACACACACCATGAAAAAGGAATCAATCATAACTTGCCGGAGTCGGAAACTGATGATCGATCATTGGCTCGAGCTTCGTCCCTTGGATTCATGTAAAACTGTATTTATCGCCTAACATGCATATTACTAGCTATTAATTACGTATCAAATTGCGTGATTATCTTGAAAATATTCCATGCATTTTAAGCTGAATACTGCCATCACGTCTACAGCGACATCACATGAACCCCCGCTCCTCCTTTCACATTTTCTCCCCAAATTACAGACCCCCACGCCCCTAGTGCGTAACGTCATCTGTGGACGCTCCCCAAGTTCCATAATGTTTTTTTTCCAGGAAATCGCATCGGGAATGCAGGAAGCAAAAAAAAAAATCCCCAGGGCAGATTACTTTGACTGAATGTTTATGTACATTTTCTGTAAGCCATTAAAAAGTATCAATACACTTGAAAAACGTTCGAATTTGCTAGCAAGTAGCAAATTTCCGTTTCTTGAATGGTGCAACTTAAATAACACATGAGCGAAAAGACTCAAACATTTTTTTTTTCGTTTTCATCCACACACATGAAATTTCAAGAAAGCATTTGCAAATAACCAAGAATGCATTAACATTTATTCGGGCGACACAACAGAGAATTAGGTTTCATTAAAAGAAATAATTTGTTACAACAGCTGTTGATGGTAATTGCTTTCCATCCAACAGCTTATGATAAAAATTAATATCCTAACACTATGTTACGAGCTAAGCGACGATTAACACCACACAGCACTCCTATGAATAAGTCTACAGACGCCACCGTCTGCATGTAAAAAGCTTCAAGACGTTTATGAATTTAATTTTTAATATTCCTTTATTTGGAAACAACATGGGTAGTCCAATTCAATTCAAATCAATGTCCTCAGAATATGCCAAGTTTTAGGAATGTGTAAAATATAAACTTAATTTACTCGGTAGATTCCACCGCTTTATTGTGGACATCAACATCATTGCCAAATCGATTTTCTTGCAGCTTAAGGTATATTTTGGAACAGAATTCCAGTAGCTCTACTATATATGAACTATTATTTATATTTATCAATGCATATAGCCCAATGGATTTTTCTCTGCAGCTTTAATTAGCAAAATAAACATTTAAACAGTAAACACTGCGCCGGTATTATTTTGTTTATGTATATGTATGTATTCATTAAGTTATTAGTACTAATATTATGTATTGAATTCTTTCACCGAAATGGCTGGCACTAACAGTGCTAGCAAGGATGGAGATAATTCAGGTTTTTGGGCAAATTTTTGAAACTTAAGACCGCTTCACACTGGAGGTTTTTATCACTTAAGGGCAGGTTTATCAACAAGCCGCCTGAACGATTTAAGGCAAATCAAAAAATTATACACGTGGGCATATTCATTAATGATTTTTAGACCAATCAACATCGATAATTTGTATCACGTGAACGTTGTGTTTTTTAGGTGGCCTGCTGATAAACCTGCCCTTAAGTGATAAAAACCTCCACTGTGAACTTCTATACCGCTCGTTTTCTAGGACAAAGGGACGTTCACATTTTCATAGACGCTGGTTTGCTGGTTTTGCACTGCCTACTTCCAGGTGAAATCCCTTTTCGAAACGATAAATTATGACCACGAAGGCTTTGAAGTTCGAAGAACGCGCTGAAAGCCTTCAATTGAAGCGCTGCAATTAATTGCACATTGCAAGGTGCGCTGGTCAGTTATGACCGTCTATGGACGCCCCAGTGCCCTCGCGAACAACTGATATGGTAAGACCACGTGTCTTGGAAAACAGTATTTCTGAGCAGTCAGTATATAGGAGTAAAAGTGCAGACTTGATTGTTCGAGGATGATGAATTGTTTGCATTGGGTTTCCGCCAGACATAAAACGTTGTCTGTCCATGCGTGAGACTTTTATACCAAAGTTATAACTTCGTACTTACAGTATATACTCACTGGTTTTTTTTTTAAATATAGGCTACGTGGGCGATAAAATATTACTTCAGCCAAGCCAATAGCCATCCAAACGTGTTTTACCATTTAGTAGTTTCACACATCAGTTGTTTGCGCTGCATATTAAATTGTTTTCGCCTTTAGCATTTTGAACGGAACCTTCCTTTTTGGCCATTGCACATTCATGTACATGTACATGGTGTAAATACATGTAAGTGTTAAGTTGACCTTGTTCAACAAACGATATGACTATATGTGCTTGGCTCCTAACGTAGATAAACTATTTAAAGCCTTGGAGGCCAGGGAATTTGATATCTAATTTACTGGTTGAGATTCAAGCAACACTCCAATGTCATTTCATAACACTGAGTAGATATAATAGAGTTGATAAGAAATGCGGTAGTCATGAAAAAAAATATCGCTTGTTACGTGATGCCGATATTAAAATGTCGTATTAGATGTAATCAGAAAATTAATTCTTTGGTAAATGGAATACAGTAGACAGATAACACACAGTGGGATCATTTAAGGACACGAAAGCCAGGCTATTAAACACGGCAGTATGTACGAACTATTTTAAATGTGCCAAATAGTATCTAACGAAATTGTCACAAAGTGAACTGGTACGGTAAATTACATTATATATTACTGAGAAATTCCAAGATGTATTGAAGCAAGATTTTCAAGGGCAGCAAAACCGGGTTAATTCGGAAGGTACTTCAGAAAGTTCTCCGTTCACCTTGAGGCTTTTCGGAATAAGTGCAGTTTACGTCATTTTCGAAAAACGGATAAAAGAAACATTATTAGTATTCAGGACGTTAATAAACGTGAGTAGAAAGTGAAAACCAAGCGCGGAAACGATACAAATATA